>JAPYZR010007499.1:0-15309 GCA_030522945.1 Trichopria nigra
AGAAACGATAGTCTTTCTAATAACAATCGTTCTTTTGTTAAGTAGTATAAATATGGCGTCCTCACGGTTCTCAACCTAACTTAAAAATCCGAATTCGAAAGAGAAATATCGTCGTCATCCCGCCCTCATCAAATAAACTTTTCCTTTACTTTCATCAAGTGTATTATTTATCTAAATTATCTGTCCAACTCGCGATAATTCCGCTTCGTTATAACAATTATAGATAATCATATTTCTATATTTAGTCATATAAAGGAACGAGATTCGGACGTTGTTTAGGTTCTCGCAGCACATAAGTGTTTGCGTATAATCGCTTTGTTTATAGTAGCGAGTTTAAAGACCCGCAGAAACAGGCAAGATACCTTCATCCTTTTCTGAGAGCGCAACAATAGCCCAGCAATCGAGTCGGCGCTCGTCGCACTCACAGGCTGGTAGCGCAATTTCGAATTCCTGTTTCGTTTCTCTTTATCGGCTCTCGTCGCACTCGTGCCGAGACCGCGAAAATCGCAATCTGTATAGACAAGAAGGTGTTTATTTATTTCAGCTCGTGCTGTCGCACTTATACTTTTATGTATGTTACTATATGTCTAAAGATCGACATATTATTTTCGATGTCCCAGTCCCTCGATTCCCCCCCCCCCCTTTTCTCCCGATTCCTACTAGGTACGGAAAGGCGAGCATCGGCTGAAATACTTTGAGGTGGAATCTCAAACTCTCGCTATAATTATAGTCAATTATAAAGATATTTTTTTTTGTTTATTGAGGCCATCGGGTGTACACAAGTGTAAAGGAAGATTTCCGAAGATTTTGTTTGTGATACGACCAATCGAGTTTTTCCCCGTAAGTAGTGTGCACATTACGCGAGCGCCCCTTCCAAAAATTTTCTTTTTTTCAATAAACTAGTATTTATTTTGTGTTTATTTTTTTATTTTCCGTGCCCTTTACTTTTGCCCCTTTTTGCGTAACGGCACGGGTTGGCGTGTCGTCCCAACCCGGTCACAATATGTCCACTGAAACGCTGTTGGCACAGAAAAAGTTGATGGAGGAAGTGATCATCCATCTTCAAACTGAAGCGGACAAAGTCAAACAAGAGGCAGAGAAGGTTCGGCGAGAGGCAGTGGAAGTTCAGAAAAGAGCAGCCCAGGAAATTACCAATCTTCAAAACAGAGTGCGTAATCTTCAAGAAGAGGTTGAAACACTAAAACCTGCCAAAGAAGCATTGGAAAAGGGTATTCACAGCAGGTCAAGTGAAGCGTTTATTAAATCCTTCGCTAAGTCGAGCACGGTGGTCAGCAGAAGATATAGCACCTGCTATTACTCTGCGATCGAAGGGTGGTAGATCATACAAATACTTGAGAAAGGAAATGAATATCCCTCTCCAGTGTGACTCAACTCTTCGAAATTGGGTTTCAAACTTCAGTGTGAATGAGGGAATTTTGTACAACGTTT
Organism: Trichopria nigra; assembly: GCA_030522945.1. NCBI lineage: Eukaryota > Metazoa > Arthropoda > Insecta > Hymenoptera > Diapriidae > Trichopria > Trichopria nigra. The sequence goes on from JAPYZR010007499.1 coordinate 1,450, forward strand.
TAAAGGTTATGAAGGATAAAGGTAATAACATGTCCAAAGCCCAGAAATTGACCGTCGTTTCATTCGATGAACTATACATTTCAAATAAAATCGAAATTGAACGACGAGAACAAAAAGTGTACGGGCCGAATAAAACGTGCCAAGTCATAATGACGCGAGGGCTGTTCAGCAATTGGAAGCAGCCAATTTATTATAATTTTGATCAATGTATGACAAAAGCAATTTTGATACAAACAATAAAAAGTTTACATGATATTGGGTACATCATCGTAGCAATAGTGAATGATATGGTCACAACAAACATTAGCCTCTGGAATGAAATGAACTTAAACGAGAGAAACATTTTTTTTGAGCATCCGTGTGATAAGAAATTAAAAGTTTTTGTAATTCCTGATATCCCACACGTAATAAAATTAATCAGGAATAACTTTTTGGATTCAGGATTTACAGTAAATGGGGTCTTACTGGACAAAGAAATTTTTGAAGAGTTGCTCCAATTAAACAGCTCGGATTATAAGATAACATACAAACTGACTGAACATCACTTGGATGTTAAAGGTTTTCAGCGCCAGAAAGTCAAATGGGCTGCACAATTATTTTCATGCACAAATGCCCGTGCTGTAGAGTGTTGCGGACGTCGAGGTTTGTTAAAAAATAAAAATTGGCAAGAAATGTCGAGGATGATCGAGTTAATCAACGGATGGTTTGATCTTTTCAACTCTAGCACAAAAACCAACACTCATAACAAAACTTGTGCGTACGGAATGGACCTGCTTACACATAATAAACTCTTGGATGACATGTCCGCATTTGTTAGTTCAATGCGTGTATACAACAGAAAAACGGGGAAACCAAAGGGCCATTTATACCAATTCCAAAAAGGTATCCTTATGGCCAATAAGTCACTGAAAGAGTTATTCAAATATATTCCGATGGAATTTAGTGATGAATCGTTTCGTCCCGCTTATATTTTAACAAGGAGACTATGTCAGGATGTGCTGAAACATTTATTCGCCAAGATAAGAGCAATTGGAGGATTGCACGGACATCCATCACCGGTAGAATTCAAGCACCGCTTAAAATGGTTATTGTTAGCAAAACAAAGCGAAGCATTTTGCGATAATGAAAATGCAGAGAATGAGAACACTTTTACCTCCATCGATGTCGTAGATTGCGAAACTCTCGCAGAGCTTAATATGTTGGAGGGCGAATTTGTAAAGGATTTTGCAGAGGATGTAAAATTATTATTGTTAATATTGCCCTTATATTTTTTCAGTCCGATTCGTCTGAGGAGTTCCAGGAGACGCAGAGCCGGGCCCACCTGGAGACGTCGAAGATGAAATTTCGGCGTTTCCTGGTGGCGATCCGGCGTCATCATATTACGGCCAACGACCTGCGCTCCATGGCGGCGGACAATGAGATCGTGAAGGAGGTAATCAACGAGTTCGACGCAACAAAACGATCGAGGTCGGAATGTATATATCGACAAGGTTTCATACGGTAATGAAGTCCGTATCGCTGTATACGGCTTCAATTATGTCCTTTTGTCCTGGCCGGAACTCGTCGTATCCCCAATATTGCCGAAGCAATCGGTGACACGCCTCTTGAAAAGTTTCCGGTCCGAACGCTGCAACAAATTTACACAGAAAGACTAGTTGATAATTGATATGTGCTCATAAAAAGAAACACTTGCGAACCCGCAACCGTCGCGTTATTTCGTCGCTGCGTTCCGGAATTTAAAAATAAAATATTGAAATTCTAAGGGTCCCGCTAGTGAGATCCGCAACCGTCGCGTTGTTTCATCGCTGCGTTCCGGAATTTAAAAATAAAATATTGAAATTGTAAGGGTCCCGCTAGTGAGACCCGCAACGCGACGTATTGAAGTCTGAGACGAAAGCAAAATATCTTTCCATTTTTTAAACATTTTTTCTTTCAGCGTTTGACCTACAACAGTATTGTACGAAAGGATTTTGCAACAAAAAATGTCTTGTTTATATTAATAACTTAATTTTTTTTACTATTTTATTTAAAAAATGAATATTTTAAAAACTTCTTGGTCACTCTTACAAATTAAAAAAAGCGTTTTCTTTGTTATAAAATACAGTTTTAGATACAATTTTTCACCTATTAATTCAAAGTTCCAAGCGTACTATTCTCACTAGCGAGGTTAACAAGAAAAACACAGCAAAAACCAACCCTTTATCTGATTGATATTGGGACACATCGTGTGATAAATGTAACTTTAAAGTGCTTGAAATATTTGGATTAATAAATATGACGTATATTACACTATTTACAATCCATTTATATACCACGGTTGCAATGTACCTTTCTTACGCTTTACTTTGAACGCCAAAACATTGAGCTTACATTTTAAATTCTTTTTTTAATCCCGCGGTCCTGGAGCTAAACTGAAGCTGCAACAAATATCAGTTTTACAATAAGTCTCCCATATATGAAGCTTCCCAGAAGCTGTATCACGGAGAGAAATATTTAGTCGAAATATGCAGAATTCTGGGTGATTTAGCTATATTTTCTTGTAAGCATAGCTACAGTAAGAACGTATGTCTAACTAACTTAACCATATATTTCTGTTTGAAATATTCTGGCAGATTTGGGCATATACGTAAAAGTTCAATGTAGCTATCATTTTGCACTAATCTATCCATATTATATTACCAGAATCTGCTACTAAACATTGTAAATCAAACTATAAAAAAAATATAAGTACATTTGCTTCTAAAAAATGTACTTTTTGAAATAAATTTCGCCGAAATATACCCCGATTACCGATATTTTTACGAACGTTGAAATGCTTAGTCCTATCCGTCGCCGTAAAAACGGTGGATTTTAATGCTCGCCGTAAAAACGGCAGATATTTACTGATGATATTCTTGAAATTCGTTCGCCTTTATACGAGGGCGTCAAGGGAATTAACAGCCCGTGAAGTTCGATGGTGACTGGGAGCAGCGCTCGGCCTATAATCTGGCGGCGGTGAATTTCTCTTGCGAGAAGACCTCGCCATCTACCGGCTGAATGTGTCGGTTGACCCCGCGGATTGTATTTAAAAAATATTTCATGCACGATAGCCGTACCAACTGGGTGCAGCAGGACGCTCTACATGTATGTATATAATTTAGGAAACAGTATATATATATATATATATACTTTCCTTGAATTCGTATTTGTAATTTCCTGTTGAACTCTCTGTGGAGACTCGATTGTTGATTTTTTTTCGGATCTGGATAGCTATAAGAGTCTAGAATATACATATAATGTTGAAAGGGTAAATCGAAATTCGTCATATGGTTCAAAAGTTACTCCGAGTCGACCGGACCAAAGCAGTAGGTAGCCGGCTAAACATCGTATATTTATCGACCTTTCGGTCGGTATATGATTTTTTGTTTAATTTCCTATTTCTGACGTTAGATGGAGCGTGTTTACACTGACATGTTGACTATTTCACCGGTGAAATAGCTGACTATAGCTGTAAGTGTCCAGATATGTATCAATTTTATATGAAAAAAAAAACTAGTCTTGATATTTTTTTTGAGCTTGCGGAAATCATATCTCAGTCAATTTTTAGCGAATCTCAATGTTTTTCTTTTTAAATACTCGTAATGAAATTCTCCACGGAATAGACTACTGCAATCATTTTGATATATTGCATATTCGATTTTTCATTAACAAAAAAAAAAAAAAAAAAAAAAATAGCGAACAAAGAAATAGAAAAAATGAAAAAATATTTTAAAAGGCCGCCATTGGAATTTTTTCTAACCGACTCGATTGATTGATAGTCTTTTCCTTAATAACACTACTCACGCGCATAAAATAGGAAAGTTTTCAGATTCTATATAAGTTTCAGATATTTTTCACTACCTCAGGAATTTCCGCAAGTTCGGTTCATTTTTTACGGCCTATACGATGCTCCCTACTATTCTGGCTCTGCATATTTATGATCTGAAATTTTTCGTTCACCTTCCTCAATGTATTATAAATATACATAAAAAAACTTTAAGTTCCAATGTTTTTTACTTTAAAAAAAGAAATATATATACATATAGCTGTTTCAATTATTTGAAAAGTGAAATGAAAACATTAACTATTTTGTAACATCAAAAAAATGCATTTTTTTCCTCAAACAATTTCATTATAAAATAGAAATAACTATGTAACATTGTAAATTTAGAATAGTTATACTAAATGTTTTAGTTAAATATATATATAACGGTTCGCGTGTTTATAACGATCCTACACGTGCCGAGCATCGGGCCAAGTTTTGATGGGACTTTATGATTTTTTTATTTATATCCAAATGTATTGAAAGTAAATATGACAATAATATACAAATCTTTATTTCTTCAGAATATTGAATTTACGTATTTGTTCAAAGTAAAATTATTCAAACTGTACCTTATAGTTAATAAATAGCAATAACCAATATAGTTTGTTAACTATATGATGTTCTCAAGTAACAAATTTAAATAGCTGTTTCAAGAAATTCGAATAGTTCGTTCAAGGGCATACAGTGAAGTATAATTGACTAATAACATCACAATAATGCACTTGATGTAAGCCTATAAAAAACAGATGTTTAAAAGTATAGTAGCTGTACTTGCGGTTTTGTGCTCATACACGCAGTAGCATGAGGCCTTAAATATATCAACGTTAAAAGTAGTCTCCCGATTTTTATTTTTATTTCGGCTATAATTCAAGTATATACTTTCATATATCACTTGATTCATTATTTTCTATATATACTTAGAAAAATGAAAAATGCTTTCGAGAAAAATAATGATTTTCTCATAAATTCTTGTAATTTTTTAAATACGACTTACATTTTTTTTGTATATATGTGTACAGTTTTTAAGTACAGATAGAACGAAAAGTATAAGTTCGTGTAAGTACCCATAAATCGATATCGGTCATACAAGGTCGTAAGAATCAGATATGTGATTTTTTAAATATACCGGAATTGTGCGCGCATGCTCGCGCCTATATAACTGTGTCCGTATACGTAAAAAAAGGAAGAAAGTAAAATGTGGAAAAATGGTAACATTTCAATCAATATCAAATGAAGTACGAAATAATTAATGTGTTACGACGGTATAGTTGAAGAAATAAATAAAATTTATATATATGTCTGTATTTGAAAACTTATTTCTTACAGCGAAAATGTAGAAGAAAAAATGTTTCATACTTTCAGAATTTTTTATAAGAAAAGTACCCATCCGAATTTAAGTTTCAATTGCTCATTTTGTTCGTTAGTTCTTGATCTATATCCTCATATCGGCCGAAGGCGGCAGGGGCGAAGCCCCTAGTTTTTCAAAATGAAAATCGCTTAACTGCCTCTAAAAAGTATCAGGAATTTCAAAAATCATCTGCAACTGACTATAGAACAGTAATAAAAGACTGATTTATATTGGTAAATGATTTGCTAGCACCACGCACGCATTAAATCAATTTTACTCTATTTGGCGAATATTTTCGAATAATTCTCGGATATAACGGTAGGGTATGAAAGTAGATTTGCACGTTTGGATTTATGATGATTTTACAATCTCTCCGCATATTCTAACATTACTATATCTGATTTCATAATCGGAACAATGGGCGTTGCTCACTCCGAGTGGTTTTAAGAAATGGTCAGAAATTGGATTGAAAATGATAGAGAAAGATTCATATTCATGAAACTGAATCATTCTCTATCATTTTCAATCCAATTTTTATTCATTTTTAATTTTAGTGGAATATTGCAATAATATTCGCACGTACAGGAAGTACGGAATTGTATCTTATAAAGCGATACAACACGCACACAATGACCCTGAATACAGCAAGGACTACACCCTCTATAGACGGTACATATATAGTCCCACTAAACAAGAAAGGTTCGAAGAGTCAGAAATGGTCAGAAATTGGATTGAAAATGACAGAGAAGGATTCCGTTTCATGAATCCCTTCATTATCTGTGGACACTTTATCCTCTGGACAATTCATGTCCTGGGACATACAGGGGTAATAAACGAAACAGCTCTTTGTAAAACTGACATTTTATGAAGTGTACGTTTATTTACATTCTGGGATATTTATGTACACCTTAAATGTATGTGTAGAATATTCATTAGAAGAATAGTATGAGAATAAAATGAAATGCTGTTGTACAAATTAACAGGAAGTAGCAACAACAACAGCAATGAATTGCAGTGAAGATATGAAATCAAGATATCGTAATATAATTATGAAACTGTTCTTTTATATTCTTAATAAAATAACAATAATATGTCTGTAGTCTTCCATTACTCTATTCTTCTTTTGCAGTAATTGTCATGTAATATTACCATTGTAATATTGCTGCAGTGTTCCTATGACATTATACAGTTGTATAAAAACACTTATTCTCTTTATCGTAAATAAATTAACACAGCAACAGATACCTAAAAGCTTTAATTAAACGAAATTTATTCGATATTCGGGGATTCCATGAAATCCTCATTCTGAATCAATATAGTGACAAATGAGAGTTGTCAATGAAAAAAGAAAGTCCAAGTTTTTGGAGCACGATGATATACATGCATCGAAGGTTAACTCGTATACCAGCGTTTCGAATGGCCGGCGGGCCAAATTCCAGGATGGACCTTACTGACGAAATGCATCGGTTAAACGACTTTGCAACATAATATAATGATATTATACAATCATATAGTTTATGCATAAACATGTATGTGTTGCTAAGCAAATTTCAGGGTAGGAGATTTGCTATAAAATCACGACCGAATTCGCAAATTGCCATCAGTTCTACAGTTTCTGTCTGGATAGTACATACCAAATTGGCAGAATGAAAACGGTAAGATCCGTAGAGAAACATATGAAATCTTTTATTTCCTCTTCATTTAAAACTATCTTATGAGAGGTAATGAAATTAAAATTTAATGGAATACCTAAAATTTCATGTAGATACGATAATAATTTATCTTCACGAGTCATAATTTTTATAAGATATTTTATCAGCTTAAAGCTTGATGAAAGTCATCTGTAATCAACGATCTAATTAAACGATAATCGTAAACTCATTGATCAAAATAATAGTTATAAATATTATCAAATAAGTTTATACGTAATTTGTTGTGTCATTTTTTACCCTTTCAGTTCATCGCCTTCGCAGCCATTGTGGCCTTTGCTGTTGCTGCTCCTCAGGGGTCATTCGATGGACAACAAGTGGTTTTGGTCAGGGAGAGTCTTCACGACAATATCGGACTCGGTGGCTACAGATACGGATACCAATTGTCCGATGGACAATACAGAGATGAAGCTGCTGAAGTTATAAATGAAGGAACGGAAAACGAAGCTCTCAGAGTCACCGGAAGTTACAGTTGGGTCGATGCCAATGGACAAGTGTACACTGTCCAATATGTTGCCGATGAAAATGGATTCCAGCCCTACGGTGCCCATCTACCCGTTTAAGCACGACTCATTTGTTCTATAGTCGTTTATAAAAAATAAATTATTGTTGTAATAAACAAGAGTTGACTTTACTTCACCTGTCTTCTTCAGTTTCCGTATATATTTTTTGTCATACATGTTATTTTCAATAAGCTATACTATTAACATGTGACCAATATTGTATAAAATCACTAATTGGTTCACTAGAGGTCAATGCTTATTGTGTTTCGAATTCACTGAAGTTTAAAAGCTCCGACGCTTTTTTTGTTCTAAATTCGTTGACGTATAAATAATTATATAGGCTATACATTGATCTGTAATCGTTGAATGTTCTAACTGCACGTGAGAGGGACTCAGTTACAAGGTCGTAACTGTACACAAGGTCATATTCACGATTTCAAGTTAATGTTTACTTTGTGTAAATTCCATTTAAGTATGTCCTCCTTTCATTCTTTTCTGTTTTTCACCATTTCTTGTGTCCAATTGTTAGTTTCTCACCTTCCGTCAATTTTCATTGTTTCCGTACATTTTTAATAATGATGTTTGTTAATTGTTGTCTATGGCGTGCTCCTCCACGGTTCATATATTATTCAAGCGTAGTGTTTTTGTACAGTGCACCTATACTGTAATTACGTATCAATATGCATATATTATTTTATAATTTTATTAATAATCATATTAATTATTGGGTCAACTATTTTGAAAATTTGGAAAGTCAATTAGTATTTAACGCCTGTAATGACCTACACATAAGAACCAAGAGTTCATTGAAGGTTGCATCGTGTAGGCGCTCTCAACGAAATTGACGTTCGACATTATACACCTCGAATAAACTCGATTTCTCGAGAAATATAAAAAGTTATAAATCGACATAATAATGTACTGGAAGGCCTTCGAGATCGCTGATTACGAATCTGTTGTGAAAATTCAAAAATTCAAAATGGCGGATCCAACATAAGGGTAAAAAATCCGAATTTGGTTTGATTTTGACTTGAGGAATGTACTGAGATTGTAAAAAATTAAAAATAAATTTCGCCTTATCTACACATAAATGTATTAGGTATTTGATATAGTTCTCAAGAAAGCAATTACTAATGCATATTTCACTATACTAATAATTACTAATAACTAATATTGTACCACTATACCAATTTTAGCCACTATTATAAAAATAAAAAAAATTTGTCAAGCGTTGAAAGCGAAATTATTTGCATCCGCCATTTTTAATTTCGTTAATCTGACAACAAATTCGTAATTATCAGCGACCCCGAAAATCTCCCAGTACCGAGATTCATCGAAGTAAAATAAAGTTTTGGATTTTGGTCCGCCATATTTGATCCGCCATTTTGAATTTTGAAAATCTGACGGTAGATATTTAATACTTTTTCGTTTACTGGGAACTATTAGAATTAAAAAGTTCGAAATTGATAAAAGTGTCTGTGGTAAAAAGAAGTAATTCGCAGAAATTTTATTATATTCTACATACTATACATTTTTCTAAACATCTTGAAAAAAAAAAACAAATAATCTGCAATAAATAATTCGAATGAATGATATTTTTTCGATGTATCAATAGAGTTCAAAGTGTCGACAAACATAATGACAAACGAGTCTGATATTCTGAAACGGAGCGGCAGATCCTTTTGCCTATATGAAAAAGAAGAAAGTTGATTCTTCTTGAAATTTTTTGGACCACAATGATACATATATGAGACGAAGGTTAACTCGCATCATCGTTTCGAATTGCCGGCGGGACAAATTCCGTTATGATCCCTCCTGACGAAATGCATTGATTCGACTAGACGACGACTCCGCGATATTATATAACGATTTTATATAATCGCAGTTGACATGTTGATTCTTATGTGTTGGTAATAAAATTTTGGAGTAGGAGGTATAGTATAAAGTCACGACTGCCCTCATAAATCGCCATCACTTGTCTAATTTCTAGCTTGAACACATCAATCTAGCTCGTTCACATTTTCATAATGAAAACGGTAAGAATACAAATTTTTCTTATAAAAAATAACATAAAAAATGTTATAAAATAATTTTATAAAATAAATTTATAAAAAAAAAATATTCAGTAAAAATGGCATTCATTAATTTTTTAATGTATGAATATTCAAGACACAAGTGTTTTTTTTTAATTTGAAAAAGTGAAACAAATTTTCAATTAAAGAAACATATTATAATTTTAAATTTAATTCAAATAATAATATTCAAAACATAATTTAATCAAGTTAATTAAAAATGTAATTAGATGATATATAATTTTTAAGAAAAATAAATTTTTACATCGGATGTGTCATTTTTCAACCTTTCAGTTCGTCGCCTTCGCCGCCATCATGGCCATTGCAGTCGCTGCTCCTCAGGGGTCATTGGATGGAGAACAAGTAGTTTTAGTCAGGGAGAATCTTCATGACAATATCGGAGTCGGTGGTTACAGATACGGATATCAATTGTCCGATGGACAATCCAGAGATGAATCTGCTGAAGTTATAAATGAAGGAACGGAAAATGAAGCTCTCAGAGTCACCGGAAGTTACAGTTGGGTCGATGCCAATGGACAAGTCTACACTGTCAACTATGTGGCCGATGAAAATGGATTCCACCCCACCGGTACCCATTTACCCTTCTAAAAATAAGGCCTAGTGTTCTAGTCTTTTTTACAAATAAATTATTTTTCTTATAAAACGCTATTGTTTTACTTCCACCTACGTTCCATCTTACATACATCCATCGACGTCAATTTTCGCCTCTGACACATTAACTGCGTAGTGTACTTTTTAAGAGATATCATTTTTATAGTCATCTTTAGTCTGAAGTTATATATTCACAAAATCAAAATGGCGGATCTAATATGTGGGTAAATTTCGTAAAAACATCGACAGATTTGCGTATGAAACTTGGTATCCGAGGTTTTTTGGGGTTGTTGCTCATTACGAATCTAAAGTCAGATCTTCAAAATTCAAAATGGCGTATCCAACACGGCGGACAAACAGTTTAAATATTTTTCCGAAATTTAAAAAGAAGGAAACAAATTTAAATATAAGCCAGTGTACGACACATTTTAGAAAAATGTATTATACAATATATTATGTATGGAATAAATTTAATCACAAAATTTCGTCGACTGCGATGAATTATACTTGACCTGAATTTTTGTCTATAATTTCGTCGAATTTATCAATTTTTATGAATTGTCATAATTTTTCAACGCTTTTCATCAATTTTCGTCAACTCTTGCAAACCTTCATCAAATTTGGTTAATTTTCGTCGATATAATTGTTCTACGTTTGTCGATTCATAATCATCGTTTTCTTTAAAATCATTTTACTTTACAACAAATAGTCTTTCGACGATTGTTGAAATTTCTATTTTTTTTTAGTTATGCAGTTTGAAACTGCTGCCAAAGGTAAATAAAATAGTTGTAGTTTTCAGAACAAAATTTTTGTTTTTATCGATTTAGTGGCCTATGATATGTCAATTGTCTATAAGTAATTGATTAGAGACAAATCATGCAGTGACTTGGGTGTATGATTTTTTGCGATGCTTATCTTAATTTCCTCGAATGATGTTCGAATAAAGGATCAACGCCCCTTGAAAATGACATTTTTAAATTGCCGATCGTTCGATCGAGATTGAAGTGTCATGCTTGGCAATTATTACGTATCATTTATGAACGATTGCAAGTTTGACTTATTCCTCATTTCAATGTGAGATTTGATGTTTTTTTCAATAAACTGAAATACAATTTTTATGTATGTAGATATGTGTAATACCACAGTCGTTATTAACTCAGGAAGTGAAGAATTAGTTAATTGAAAGGTATATAATTGCGCTTTTAAATTTCATTTAAAAAATAGATTAAAAAAAAAACAATATTAATTTCTAATAATATATATGAAACAATTAAAGGAACTGAAAATAAAAGTACCAATAAGAGAATGATTAAGTGGTTTCCCGTACAGGTTCTCGAAAGATTAATGTATTCAAAAATGTATTTCTTGAAATTCACAAGCTTATCATTAAATTATCCATGCAGACACGTTTCTTACCGTGGGTACTTTTACTAAATGGATTGTTAGAAATAAGCTTTGTCAATATGGACTTTTGAACAATTAGTGCAAAATTAAACCAGAAATATATTCATAGTAAAAATAATATTCATTAAATTAAAAAAAAAAGATTGTCTAATTTGTTTTATACGTGCTCAGGAATGGAAATTGATGGTTTGTAGACGATCTTGAAATTACATAACTTAACTAATACGAAATGCAGACTATTTATGGAGGTTAAATGAAGCCAAGTTCCGAAATCGAAATGCCTGTGTACGAATCTTTAGAAAACAGATTCTTCTTAAGGAAAGGAAAAGTGACATCTTCATGTAATAAACACGTTGATAAAATCGAAAAAACGTACGTAATTTTTATTGACTGGACTGGAAAATGTTCGTGGGAGTAGAAGTATAAAATAGGAAACCGTGTCTTGTTTTTATCAGTCTCGTTTCTTCTACCAAAAAGAAGGTTCTCTCCAGAAACTGCAAAATGAAATCGGTATGTATTTATTTATTAATATACGGACGCAGATGGTCGTTTACAAATAACTTCATAAATAAGTACGATTAATACAGAGTGATTATATTATATATAATTTGATTTTCAAATCTCGGATGAGTTTCCCTTAGAGGGAATTGTTGTAATGAGTTTGGGTCTATAGCCAATTTCAGAATTCGGCAAAGTGTATATAGGGAGATCAGATAGACCATAGACAATGACCCTTTGAAGTCTCTAGTGACTCTTTGAATAAAGCATCTTAGAAATCTACCAGCTGTGAGATCTGCTTATTAAGTCTGGACAGCGTCACGTCAGATATTTTGTATTCAAATTCAAATCCATCAGTATTGACGCGAATAAGACTTTGCATTTGGTAATATTCAGATTAAGGCCATTTCGCCTTGCCCATCTATCTGTATTGATTCCAAATCCGTCTTTTGGAGACTTGAGGCATCAATGATGGGTGACTGAATCCTATTATACATTCTGATGTCGTCTGCATAAATTAGGAATTTGGAAAACTTTATGTTATTCCGAATATCGTTAATAAAGAGAATGAATAAGATTAGATCAAAAGTGTGAGCCCTGTGGTAATCCCTAAGGAATATCACAGGGCGCATCCTTCATTCTTATACGCTGATAGTACGCCCAGTTAATTATGATTCCGCCCATCTCTTAAGAGATGCCGAGAATGTCAGTTGATGATTTATCTTGTAAGAAAATCGATGTGTCATTTCACTTTAAGCATTTTTACAAACAATTAATGTGAATTTTTTGCAGTTCATCGTCTTTGCAGCCATTATGGCGGTGGGTCTTGCTGCTCCCCAAATTTGGGACCAGGGGCAATACGGATTGAAACATCCAGTACAACAGCAACTTCAAACAGTGCCAGCCGAAGATGAGCAGAAAGTAACCCTGGTCAAGGAAACTTTAAGCGACAACATTGGAGTCGGAGGTTACAATTACGCTTATGAGCTTTCCGATGGCCAAGCCAGACGTGAATCTGCTGAACTAATCAACGAAGGAACCGAAAATGCAGCCCTTAGAATTACCGGAAGCTACAGCTGGGTCGATGCCGACGACAACGTTTACACCGTCAACTACGTTGCTGATGAAAATGGCTTCCATCCCCAAGGCGCACATTTGCCCTCCTTCTAAATATTCCTAATCATTTCTGCCGTTGACCGTTACGTTTGTTCTGATTTAAATAAATTTATTCGTAAAATCATAAACAATATTCGTTTTTATTCAAAAAATCTTTTTATCCCAATTTATGTTTATTAAACAAATATATCTCGTCCATTTTATTCAAGGTGATTAGTTTTGAAAATTAAATGAAAACTTTCAACAAAAACGACTGAAAAACATTCGAAAAATGCGAATGCATTAATCAAATAGCACTGGACGTCTATTTTACGTCCATTTTAAGTCAATTTGCGCATGAACTTCCATATTTCGTCCATGGAAGACAGTCATTTACGACAGACATAATTACCATTATCACATGAAAACCGAGTGCAATTTGCCACGATACCCCAAAATATCGCGTCCTCGAATCGTCATCTATCAAAATCCATGGTTACACATTGCGAAATTCAAAATGGCGGATGTCAAAATGGCGCCCAAGCGTCAAATAAGACTGTATAAGGCTCTTTGACGTTAAAAAACGTTAAAACTTCCAATTACTTTCATAAAACTGTGTAAAGAGACATTATTAGGGGTGCTGAATACGAATCTGGTGTCGGTTTTTCAAATTTAGAAATGGCGGATCCAATATGGCGGACGTATTTTTTCAAATTCATCGGATTTGCCCGAAACTCGTTACTCGGGGGTTTTCGAGGTCGCTGATTGTGAATCT
>JAPYZR010007501.1:0-12464 GCA_030522945.1 Trichopria nigra
ATTTTAAAGGTCAAAGAAGTAACCAGGATTTTTTTCGACATTTTTTCTAAATTTAGTGCATTAAATTGACCTTATAAACATCTATTATATTCGCTTTTCATCTTGTTGGTCCATATAAGGACCAGTCCCGGAGCGAAAAGGTTAAAAATGATTTGCGTTTGAAAAAAAATGTTCAATAATTAAAATATATAATAGTTAAGTAGTGAAACGATGAAAAAAAGCAGTATTATTTATAAACTTTCTTTGAAGAAACTCATTTAAATTCATCCACGTGTCAATTAATAAAAAATTTTCAATTCCGATGGAAGCCTCCGATGTGAATTAATTAACGGCAATATAAATTTCATGAAATTTATCGATCTATGAGTGCATCGAGTACAATACGAGCAAGAATTCACTCATTCCGCTTAATTAAATCCATTTCCAATCTGAAAAACAGGGCGACTAGAATGTCGCCGGGGATTATTTTTCTATTGGATCGTTAATTATTCACTCGTCATGTATATTTACTTTTATCACTTTCAAACGGTTGTAGCTGCATCGGAAAAGCTTTTTTTTAATTGGATTTAATTGAGTCTCTCGGAGACGCTGCTTATTAATCGGCAAGAAATGGCTATGAATCATCCCGTCTTATTCTCTCTCTCTTTCTCTCCGTACCTTTTCATTCTTGTATACCACCGGGAAATTAAATGGGTGTGTTCACATACGCCCGCGGTACTATCGATACTTTTTTTCGTCCAATGAAATCGCGAACATGTTAAAATATACTACCGCGCGTGTTACTTGATGTACTTAGAGTCGACTTTTCAATGGAGCCCGATCATACGGTTAATCAAAGATTAAAACGTTCGGGAATTAAATTTCGAAATACTTTTTCAATGTAATGTATTGTATAAAAATGTAAGAAACGTATAATAAAAAATAATTAAATAAATAAATAAAAATTAAGACAAATGAGAAAGATTGAAAAAATGTATGTGTATATGAAAATCAAGAAATCTAAAAATTCTTGACAATGACATTATCGATGAAATTTAATTTAATCGCATAATATTGTTAATTGATTGGATATAACAATAATATTTTCGCTTGGTTGAATAAGTAGATTATTTGTTGTTAACTTATTAAGTTGAAGTTATGATGAACAAAAAAAAAATTAATTTAGTTAAGTTTACAGTTAATTAAATATGACAATAAGTTAAATAATGACAGTTAAATTAATTAACGAAATCAGATTAAAAAGTTGAATGTTAAATTCAATTTTATCCTTTCTTCTAAGTTGAGATAACCGTTAAAAGTTAATAACTTAAAGTATAGTCAAAAGTTAGAAAGTTAAGCGAAAAAGTAACTTAATTAGATTGAAAGTTAACGACTTAGAAATTTAGTAAGTTTATAGTCAACATTCGTTAACCTTTTAACCGAACTTGTAACATTGGAATTAATTCGCGAAATAATTCATCAAATTAAAAATTCGTTTCGCGAAGTATACCCAGCCACTTTTAACGAAGATCTTTATCGAACTAAACGAAATGTTTTATCGTACTCCGTTCTAAATCGCAGCCTTGTTTGACACAAAACTATTTTGTTCAAATAAAGATAATTTTATTTGCTCTTCATTATTCACGGAATTGCATGAGAACAGAAATGTTCAATGTATATACACAGAAAGCCTGAACAGCATCATCAGTGTACAAAATACAGAATTGTACTCACGGAGAACAAGAGAGCGTGCCACTGATAACAAGAATCAAAGAGAAAGAGTGACGTAATGTCTTTCATTATTTCTAGCGTTCATTTTCCCTAGTACAAAATTTATCAACTTTTCTCCTTATTTTCTATGTCTT
The DNA here is from genome assembly GCA_030522945.1 of Trichopria nigra. Taxonomy (NCBI): domain Eukaryota; kingdom Metazoa; phylum Arthropoda; class Insecta; order Hymenoptera; family Diapriidae; genus Trichopria; species Trichopria nigra. The sequence goes on from JAPYZR010007501.1 coordinate 1,845, forward strand.
TCGTAGTGAATGCATATGTGTTGTCAGACAACACTTATTTCTACCAGGATCATTTAAAACGACAAAAACAAATTAAATTAAATTAAAATGTATAAAATTTGGAAGTCATCGTTTACAATGTTAAAATATAGAGAATGAAACGATACTCGAATGAAATAGTTAACATAGTGTAGGTGGAAGTAATAACAAAACGATTTATGACTTAACAAAATTTGTCGTAATAAGAATCGGAATAAAAATCGAAAATATTGTAAAGGAACAATACAAATTATTAAAATATACCAGACGAAAAAAGTCTTTAAAATCAATGAAAACTTGTAAAAACTTGTTAAATTCGATAAATATGGCAAATAATAATAATAATGAATTGACTTCCCTAATGTACGAAACAGAATTATTTAATAATTTCAACAAAATGGATTTTATTTTAACAGATAAAAAAGTAAATTTTTTGAAAACTTTGAAAAAGAGATCAAAACAACTAAAAAATTAACTTTAAAGATAGTCAAAAGAAATAGTCAAAAGATGAAAGATTAAAGTTAAAATTTATGATAACTAAAGAATAAAAAAAAAATCTAGTTCCCTGTTATAAATTTTAATAAAATAGTAACTGGGATAAGTTAAAAGTTAACGACTTAATTAAGCTGAGTTAATACTACTTAACGTTTTAACTCAACACTACTCAATCCTCAATATCACATTAATATATAATAAAATAAAAAATTAATTTCATCAAAGTTAATTCATTTTAACTCAACCTAGTAACTTTTTTGGTGAAATTTATATCATGGAACTAGATTTCTTTACTTAATTTCTCAACTTGTAAGTAGACTATATTTAAATTAATAGCTTGTAACTTTAATCTTTTTACTTCATAACTTTTAGTTTGAAAGTTAATTTTGTATTGATCTCTTAACTTTCAATAAACGTCATTTTTCGTTTTTCATTTTAAATCAACTTAATTAATTTCAATTATAAAACAAAATTAAAATGAGTTCAATCAGGATAAAGTATAAAATTATTTTTTGCTTTTCATTATTGAAGTAATTTTGTTACAAATCGATTAAAATATTTCTTTATGTTTAACTTATAGTTGATAAATAACTCAGTTGCAAAGTTAAATTTAGATTTAACTTTCAACTGAATAAAATTAATATTTTAATCAAGTTTCGTTATTTGTAACTGATAACTGTAGTGAACGTTACATTTAGTCAATTAACAACTTAACTAAGTTAACTTTTTTGTTCGATAAAGTCAACTTATAAACCTCACCCAAAAAGAGTATCGTTGTATCAACCATAGAAATAGTCGTGTCAACCAGAAGTACGGTTGAGTTAAAAATAGTATGGTGGTCATAACAAAATATTTTTTCCCTGTAAAAAATCCCACAACCACAATATATATAGGCAAATCCAGAAAACCTTTAACCTTCAGTCTGAAAAATTTTTTCTGAAGCACAACATTGTCTTTATATTCCAGTACTCGGAGGTATTTGAGATCGACAATCATGAATTACAAGAAAAAAAGTACATATTCAAAATGTGCCGAGAAAGAAAAGCCAACAAACATTAAATAATATTTCCACAACAAAAGGCTTTATTTTCATATATTCCCTCTAAACATGTAACCTTCCTGAAACGTAACATTGTTAATAAAAATGTTAAAAGTTCGGTGGATTTGACAATGTAAATTGATTAATTTTATAGAAATTTCTAATAAAGCTTTTTTTTCTTATTGATAATTGTAAAATAATTGACAACATAATTAACAATCAGTAATGAGTGCTTGTAAGAATTTTCTAGAATATTGTAAAAAAGCGATTAAATTTTGTGTGTTTAACAAAAATTTGTGTAAACTATATAAATATTGTCGTAAAAATAAATGAAAGAGAAGACGACAATAATACTTAAATAACAAAAAAAAAAAAAAAAAAAAAATAACAAAAACAAAAAAAAAGAAGGGAAAAAAAAAAAAAAAAAAAAAAAAAAAAAAAAGAAGAAAAAAAAAAAAAGAACCAGTTAACCAGACCGTATAAATGTGTGTAAATAAGAAATAAAAAATGTAAACATAGAGTAACGAGTAACAAAACTAAAGTATGAGAAAAGTGAATGAAACAACCGCGAAAGAGGAAGTACGAAATAAGGATAAACAAAAGATAACAACCGAGAAGGTTGCATAAGATGTAAATACTATAAAAAGAAGTCAGAAGCCAAGAGAGTAGTCGATTAAAAAACAGCCTCACCGCGCGCAAAACGAAATAAACGCGTGTGTCAAAATAGAATCGGTATATAAGTGAGGGAAAAGGAAGATCGGAGACACAAAGTAAAAGTGAAACAAAAGAATAACAAACGACGATAAAAGAGAAAGAGAGAGAAAGTGAATCGAAGAATCGACCGGAGAGCAATCGAATCGCAGAGGCAAGAAATATTCGGCTCTAGAAAAAAAAAGAAGGCGAGAGGGAGTGAATTAGAGGAGGAGAGAAAGAGAGAGAGAGAATGATCAAGTGGGGAAAATGGAGCCAATGGCAATGGTAGCGTGCCAGTGTCTCGCGAGCTATGCTCCAAACCGGTGCATCCGCGCAGGTATTCCACGTGAATCCACCGCTTGTTAAGCTTGATGAAAATCCACATCCGCGAATAAGCATTTTCATTAAGATCAGAACAATAGGCTCCAAAGAAAGCTCCATAATTTTCTAATCGAAATGAGTTTAATAAGGTGATTTTTCGAAAGAATAATTGGATTTTTGTGAAATTAAACACATAAAAAAAGAAAAGAGTAAATGCAGAGCGCTGGTACTGTGTGCGTGCAACAGTCAAGATCATTCGAAATTTGACGCTTTTATATATATTACGACCAATGTCTAATTGATGACGCATTCACAGGTGGCATATTACGTGAATGCACGACGGATTATACGATCTTGCGCGACAATAAAATGTGAGATGTAAAAGACGGCGAAAGTACTTTTAACTATGGGGTAGCAATGTACCCAGGCAGGTCGAGCTTGGGCTTTTCGGCCCTAGGTGCAGTCGTCTTCGTAATTTTGCCACTGTGCTTCACGTTTGCCGCTCATCGGAACGAGACTTTCCCAAAAGCGGAAAAGTCAGACAAGCATTTGTGGAAAAGTGATCCTTTGTTTCGTGCTGAATCCACAATCGCGGCGAAACCAGATAAAGTTCATCACGAAGGTCTTCAAGTGCAAAAGCAAGATAACCAGAAACGTGGGCCATTTTTTCCGGAACACTCCACAGTCGGAAAAATTGAAAAACTGGGTAAATATGTTGATGATGCTGTAAGGATTTTCCAAAAGGGCAACGTCGGCAAAAATGGGAAATCAAAATCAAATTTTGGGAGTAGCGAATATGAAAAGATCTTCAAAAGTAGACAAAATAAAGCGTCGATTGCTGGAGATGAAAACTTCGGAATCAATGAATCGAAGGAAGAGAAACCAAACAGGAGCTCTTCTCCATTTGGCAGTGAAAAGCGAAAGGAGGAAAATATTACAATTCAGTCGTTTTCGAATAGTACGGCGGACATCCATGGCAGAAGAGTCGACGTAAAAAATAACCCCGAAAAAACGAAACAGTCCAGAGGTAATGACCAAAATGAGGACAAAAAAGAGCGAGAGAAGAAACGTGAAAATCGACATAGAAGGCACCGAAATTATCCGCGCAAGTTGAAAAGCGCAAACGAGCAAGAAAATGTGTACGACGAAAATGCCAAAACGAAAATCAGCCGTAGAAGGCACAAAAGCGGAAGTCGTCGTCGAAGATACGTGAGGTACGATTCGTCCAAGTCGATGCGACATCCTGTTGCTAAAGCACCGAATCCGAATGTGTTCATCGAATTGCATCCAGTGTACCAATCCGTTGTTTCACCAGAGTTTCGTACAACTAGGAAGTGTGTTCAGTGTATGGTGGTGTACAACCCGTGTCCCCCGATGCGACAGCCAGTGAGACAACGACCTTTCAGATATCGGGAACCAGCGATGGAATGGCACGGGCTGAAAAGCGGTAATTAACTTTAATAAGAGGATCGCGGAATGTTCTGTTTTATTGTGTTTGGAAATGGAAAATCCAACTTGGGTCAGGCAGAATTGGAAATCCATTCTGATGGACGGATTTCACGTAGAATTGGTGGGAATTCGGATATTATCAAAGATCAGGATCAGGGAGATCTTCATTGATTTAAATCGGATGAATCATTCAGGAGATTTCAATAAATGTCGATTAAATTCAAATCAATTCAAGTCGAATTAAAAAAAAAAAAAATAAAAATAAACCATAATTGCCCTACTTCAAAAATGTTTCACATGTAACATTTAATTCTTAAATTCCCCATTTCACTCTTTCAAATGAGAGAATTTCTCTTTTTAATAATAAAGTATTAAAAAAAAAATTAAATAAAGTAATAAGCAGATTTTTACGTTATAATCTACAATTTTCTTTTTGTTTTCCTTTCTTTCGTAAGCTCGAAATGGAGGATTTGGGATTTAAAGGTACAATTGAAACATTTCTGAGGTACGACATTTTTGGTCGCCGCAACGTTACCGAAACTTCTCTGCGGTCAAGTGATTCGGGGTGAGCACCAAACGGGCAGGTTTTCACAGTTTATTGCGTGTATTACCGACATAGAAAAATTAAAAAAAAAATTTTTTTATGCGAATACAAACGACTCGTTCGATTATTAGTTTTATTTTATTTGAAAAATTTGTTTTATTGAAAATTATTATTTAATCAAAATTTTACGTTGAAATCAAATGAAGAGATCTCTGCAGGATAAAATAATGGTGTTCTAGACCCTACACTTCAAAATGTCCGGGCTAAAATTTGTTGTTTCTATCGAATACGACGATAATTCTATTGAATATGACGCAATTTTCGCAAATGTAAATTTTCCGGAATCTAACCATTTCCAATAAAGATATTCTCATACAAACGGCGGGGATCTTGAGGAAATTTAGTTTCCTGATAACGAAAATGTTTCTCAAATTCAAGATGTCGGCCCTAAAATGGCGGGTGTAATTAAAAATTCGTAAAATCTTTACGAAACTGAAATTTATTGTCCGAAATTAACACGAAATTAAAAGTTTTAACCAGGACTTTTTAAAATGTTTAAATATTGAATAGATATAATAATTGTCAATTAAGAAAACGATTTTGTATATATTCAAATAATCGGATGTAGCCGTTTTTGTTCGTGTTTTCTTTTTCAATTTACGATTTTTTTTTAATATCGGCAATATAATAACAAATACCAGCTGAAAACAAACATAAAAAACTATCCATTTATGGTCATCAATATTCAAAAATATCGCAGTTAGACATGTGATTTCCATTGTTTGTTCAATTTCTGTTGAATTGAACAACAATATTTCACATTGATTAATCTGAAATCTCTGTAAATCGGCAATTAATATCTGAATCGTCGTAATGAAACCACCATGTTGAAATAAATTCATCTATACGTGTATATGATTTTCAATTTCAGATATTAATTGCCGATCTAAAGAGGTTTTCAGATAAATCGACAATCTGTTTAAAGACGGAAATTATTAAATTACAACAAAGAAAGAAAAACGTGAAAAATGTCATTTTTTCACTTAAATTCTAATAATTATAGTAAATTCGTTTTTTTTTTGTACTCTGACCATCAATCGATTCGAGTATTGACGTTTAATTGAATGGGATCTGTATACGTGTATATATATTTATATATACAGGATTCATATAATTGACAGAATGATATATATATATATATATATATTACATTATATAAATGAAAATTACGATTTTTATTGATTTTAATGTTAAATAAGAACCAATAAATTTCAGCCCAGAAACTGACTTGCATGTAAATTAAGGCATTATAAAAGTCCGACATTAAACTGATCGTTAATATTTTTTTTTAATAATTAGATTTGAGGCATCTCTTCAGTTCTATTTTTACTTCCGTCTTTCGTCCTTAAATCAATCGCTTTTTGGGTTTCAATTAAGACTTTTTTACAGTGTTATCATTGTCTTTCTTGTACTTCAGTCTGTCATAATTTCGTCATTAGCTGTAACAAATTTCCTGAAGATTAAAAATATTTTTCTACTTTTTGTTTTTATTCTTTAATTTTTTCTCATTCCGTTGGTTTTCATACTTTTTATGGTGATTTTTTCATCTATATAAGAATGTTCGATAATATTATTGAACAGCTTTTGATTCCTTTTTTAAATCTTTAAAGTTTGCACTTTTTTATTTATATATGCACGATTTCATCATTTCAAAATTTCGAAGGAAAAACTTCAATGGTGGCTTTCATTTTCTTAACGATAAATTCTTTAATTCATTCTCGAAATAATCGATATGAATTATTTTTATAATTTTTATTTTACAGAATTTACTTCCACTTAATTATATTAATATATATGATTTTCACTCCAAGCAAATATATTGAAAGCAACCAATGACAGCACCGTTGCCGTGAAAAACGCTCGAATCGAATGATCATATCATTTCCATTGTCATCACCTGCAATATTCTCATTGCGCCCACGTCTGTCTTCTCGAAACTTACGGAAATTGGCACCTGCGTCCTATAGACAATAGCAACAAGAAGCAAACCGTTAGAGAGATCGCTTCTCAGAAAGTCTAATAATATATTATACCGGTTATCGACACGCGTGTCTCAGTACAACATGCGTCACTCAGTAGACGTGCATAAAACAGCACTATATGCTACTACAAAGAGCGTGTTACGCTTTTCGCAAGTGATATTTGAGTATGAAGCATAGAAATTCAAGACGAATGGTAAAACTTGGCGATAAAGCACGGAGTTCGTGTTTAACAAAAACGAAAAAAAAAAGAAAAAACAAATGTAAAGTTCGAGTCTGAAAAATTTCTAAAACGTGCGAAAAGAAACTAAATAGCTGCTGCATTTCTTTATCTCTCGATAAGGAACTACTTTAATCAGTTTTCTCTTCTGTTGTATTGTTTCTGCTAGTAATGTATTCGATATGAAATAATTTGTTGCTTTCTAAAATTACACACAATTATATACGACAACCAATATTTATGTATATTTAATTATCATTCCTTTTATAATTATGTACAGTCCATGACCTAGTAATGTTGTATATACGACTTGATGTAGTAATCATACATGTTATACGCTACATTTCTGAAGTGAATTTTTTCAGATGTGGGAAAAGTAAATTTTCCCGCCCTAGGACGCAAAGTGTAATTTTTTTTTTACGTGGCGGTAAAATGAGTGTGAGTCAAAACGTACGAAATAGAAAATAAGATACGAGTCATCGTAAACTTGTTGTTTGAGCAGTGTTAAATAATCAAACGATATTCTATATACATTTAACAGAAATAATTTAAAGCGCAACCACCGTTTATACTTTATATTATTTGCCGGAAACGCAGAGATTTACTTAAAGATAATAATTAACGACTGTTTTCGCAGATCAAAAGTTCGAACATCAGAAAAAAAGGGGCAAAATATCCATTTGCAATTTCTCCAAGACTCCAAGTGATTAAAGTTTCGAATGAAAAAATAATCGGATCGTTGACGCCTGCGTGCCCTCTGTAAACTCGCACAAACGGTAAACTGTTTGCTTCACCTTGCTATGCAAACACCCACGTATGGCTTTGGCACGTCAGCGACTTTTTTTTTTACCCCCAGCTGCATTCAAGGGTATTGTATGCTGAAATAAAGAGCATATGCTTTTAATTATATACAATCGTGTTTAAAGAGATCGTCGTGAATTAAGGCGGTTATTTAGGGTAAACAACTGATAAGGATTTATGGATTTGTCGCACTAATCTTTTGAATCTTGCAATTACTCAATATTGATTCCGCGTCTGTAGAAGTGTCGTAAAATTTTAAATGCCACCGTACAGAATGTTTTCAAACGATTCAGTTTCGAATGATAACTTGAAATGCTTCTTTTATATCGTTTGTTTATAGATTTACATGAATTTCTATGACGCTTTTTAATTTGATCTCGAGCTTAGCCTCAACCTAGGGCTTAAGTATTGCTTTAAGTAGGTATTGTAATAATTTTTGTTTTAAGTTTCATCATGACATTTTCCTCAACTTTCATCCTAAGTGCAGACTCTCCTTTTTAAGTTTCATCTTAAACTTCATCTTAAGTTTGGTCTTAAATTTTGTTTGAAGTTTCGCATCGACTTTCGCCAAAAGTTTTTTCGATTTTCAATTCATCTTTTCACTTAAGATGACTTTCGACTCGAGTTTCATCTTAAATCCCGATTCATTTTAAGTTTATTCTCTATTTTTATTTTAAGTTTCATCTCCTGTGTCTCATTTTTAAGTTTCGTTTTGCCTTTCAACTTAATTTTGGCCTTGACTTTTGTCTTAAGTAGAGTCCTAACCGTTAGAAACCTTTGTTTCTATTTTTGTTTTAATAAAGTTATTTAAAACTAAAACAAGTGTCATCTTGACTTGCGCAGTTTTATCTAGACTATCATCACAAATTTGACTTCGACTCCTGTCTAAAGTGTTACTAAAGTGTCTAAAATCTTAAGTTCGAGCTCGACATTCGTCTTAAGTTTGGTGACGATCCTTGTCTTGAGTCATGACTTTTCCTTCAACGTTCGCTCTAAGTTTGGTCTCGACTCTCTGTTTCAAGTTACGTCTTAAGTTTATTTTCGACATTTTACTTAAATTTCATTGTTAAGTTTCTTATGTTCGGGCTCAACTTTCGTTTTGACTCTCGCCTCAACTTGACTTGCATTCTTGATATCAACTATTATCTTAAATCTCATCTCGACTTTAGTCTTAAGTTTAGTTTCAACTTTTAGTTGGATCTTGCCTTTGGTCTCGACTTATTCTTCTTGTTCGCGTTTAATTGTGTTTTTTAACCATTTCCATCCTCAATTTTGCCTTGACTTTCTTCTTCAAATCTAATTTACACACTGAAAAAACAATTTGTTATTTTCAAGTAAATATTTACTTGAATTAAGAAAAGGTTTCCTTCTTTTTAATAATTCTTACTTAATTCAAGAAAATCTTTACTTGAAAATAACAAATTTTCTTTTCAGTGCACATACACATATACATATATATAAGTTGATCGATGTAATGCCAATCATGTAATACAGAGATGCATGATCGATTTGAAAAAATCTCATAAGGAGCGAGTGGGCGAAATTCTTCGCGTTCTCTTGACTTCTTGCCTGGAGTCGTTCGTATATATAATACATAATCGCTCTGTTTCCCGAACGAGAGCGGCATCTTTGAACTTTCTTATCTCAGAATATCTCCCCATGACCCAACGCTAGCTTCCTTCCTGTCTCCCAAGATATGATTCATTGTGATCGATTTATGCATGTGAATTTGCCGCGACCTGGCACATAACCGATCAATCGTTTTATCGGCGCAATTTATATACATAAATCGTCTAAATGATTCATCGAAATTTGGCTCTTCCATAAACCGTTTGGGTTAGAAGGCAAGATATGAAGTGTTAAAATTTTAATGTTTTTCTTTATCAGTTCTACCAAATTCAAGATTGATGACGTTCTAAGGTTCCTGAAAAGAAATGCTGATTTTTTATTTAATGATTTATTTATTATAAACCAGTCACGACGACTTTTATTTTGACAATTTGTTTTTGGAGTCATTTTTCATCTCTTCCACCTTTCATGTTGTCTTGAATTCGTCCTTCTCCTCAAATCGTTTACGTTGACTTTCTTCATGACTGATATCTCGACTTTATTCTCAACTTTTATTTTAACGTTTCAACTTTTACTACTTCGAAACATTCGTCTTTGTATATTTTATTATCATCAATGAGGAAATTGTTTCTTGTACGTCTTCGCTTTGTCTTTGGACTCACTTCGCGAGTTGAGTTTACAATCGGTTTATTTCAAACTTTTAATAATTCCTATTGTCTTTCCTTCCATTTTTTTCAACAACGTCGATAGACAAGACACTTACCATATAATAAGACATTATGATCCGTATCACATCTTTACCATACCATATGGAGTTGATTCTCTTGAGAACCAGGTCACGATGATTTTTCTCTCTCTCAAAAACTATATCGATCCGATTGTACATTTAAATCGTCGTGCTCGCATTCATAGCCATATTACATCTACGCCGTGACAACTCTAATGCACGTGCTTTTAATCTATATGTACAAAACCATATTATAAAACGTGGTCACGACTGTATCGTTGCTTATAGATATAGCTTGAACCGTCTTCATTATATACAGGGTGGACCAAATGAGTCTATAATGGGAAATATCTCGAAATAGAGGCATAATGCAAAAAAATACTTCAAACAAAAGTTGTAGGGGGCGAAGGGGGACACGCAATGGTATCATTAACTTTGACCTTGAATTCGAATTTCAAGTTTATTTAGAGGTTAAAACGGTTTTTTTAAATGGGAACCCCTATTTTTGATCTCGAATTTGAAAAGAGCGGAAATTTTACTTTCAAAACGATATTTATACGATATTTTCAACAAGGTCATGGCAAGGTCTAATGAAGGTGCAATTTTTGAAAATTGTTGAATAACCTTAAAAATCTAGTCCAATATCAAAGTGGCTGGTACCAGAATGTGGCTCTCTCCATTCCTGACATCTTTCTTCCAAAACAT
>JAPYZR010007503.1:0-15494 GCA_030522945.1 Trichopria nigra
ATTTTGGCATGTTAAGATCCTTGTTATTTGAGGCAATATATCGTCCAACCTACGGCGGAGGGGAGAAGTTTTGAAAATGTTTATTTTCAATTTTATAACGCAAACATATAAAAGGAAGCACATTGTGTGGATGTGTATGGAGCGAATGTGACTTGTCATATCAAGTTTATAAACTTATGGCACTCTGAGCGTGTGCGGCCGAAGGCCGCAGCCGCGAATTGTGTTTAGTCAGTGAGGCCCGAAGGGCCGAACACGGTCAATTTTGCGAGCGAAGCGAGCTACGCGCGACAACGCGCCAGGGGTCCAGGGGGCGGAGCCCCCGGTGGGGTTGGCGGCCGAAGGCCGCAGGGGCGAAGCCCCTAGTTTAATTTTACGTTATCTCTCTTAGAGTATTTTTTCTATAAATTTTAATTATATTCCGGTTTTCTAATCATTAAAATAAATGTTTAGTGCATGATTCAATCAGTAGGAAATGTTAATTTCATTAACAGCTTTTTGTAATAGAAATCCCATAGATGGGAATTTTGACATGTATGATTTCTACGTGCATGGATATTAAAAAAAAAAAAATAAATAAATAAATTCATACTTTTGTATGTCACATATATACAAATAAATAAATAAATAAATAATTAAATATATGGAGAAATCAATAGCATTATCGCAACTTACAGTAATATATGAAAATAAAATCGATTGTTATATTGAAATATTTTTAATGTTAGCATTCTGTTTCTGTTACTTAAAAGTAATACATCTGAGGGATAAAAAATAAACTAGTACGTGTAAATAGTAGCTTGCAACAATCGTTCGAAATTAGAAAAATTGAAAATTAAAAATTATTTTGCTGTTTTGTAACATAATATACTGTATATTAATAATATATAATTATTAATTAATTAATTAATTAAAAAATAATAATAATTAATAATAAATAATAAAACAATAATATAATAATAATAAACATAATATAATGTAACATAAATAAATAATATGTAATATATATATAATTGTATATATTACGAAGGGTGGTTACGAGGACATTTTTTGGAATGTAATGGTAGTTATGGGGACATTTGGTACTTACGAGGAATGTCCCTGTAATATTTTTTACACAACGGTTGATCCGAGGACTTTCAGGTTACACGATGCGGAACCGGATGTCCATGCAAAACGTAACCACCCTTCTATACAATTTTATATATGTATATATAAATTATTTCTAAAGTGACGTTCATCACAATATCAAAATATAACCCTATATATAAGGCCTAGTCGGTGACGTCAGCTTCGTCACGAACATTAGTGCAGGTTAATCCACTTTTGGACGTAAATCGATATTCAAGAATTCTCGAAAGACAATATATATATATATATATATATATATATATATATATATATATATCCATTTTGCCTTCTATATATATGCTATATACATATATATATAATATGCAAGAATACATTTTTTAAATATTAATTTTAAGTGCATTTTTTATCATTCAGCTCTGATAATATATACTATAATCAAATAATACAAAGCAAATTAATGGTAATAATAAAAAAAGAAACTTAAAAGTTTCATCAATTTTTATTTTGTTTATTAATTTTTTCCTACTTTATATTATTTAGTTTCGTCAATTTTAAAAAATTACGAATACTTTTATGAATTGATTATCTTAATTATCCATCAGGAAATATTAATAAAAATAATATAAGCAAATAATAAAGAAATAAAATGTCGCCGGTATAAACGATTGAAAAATATAGTTGCAGTTGTGTTTTTTTTCTCGAGAAAATACATCATCATAACATATTTGATATAATATGAAAATATTAAAATTTCTTGACGGTTGTATTTTAACAAGGATTGTTTGCACCTTCCATTGTACAATCTGCCGAAAAATATGAAAATTGTAACAAAAGAGGAAAAAAATATTCACATGTATGTGTTTGAAAACCACGTAAAAAAATCATCGTAAAAAGTGTCCGGCTCAAAAACTACCCCCTACATTATAGTACGCACAATTTTGACAAAACTGCACCTACGTATAACATTTACGTAACGAATATTACGTATATACGTAATATTGTCCAATTATTGAATACACTGCACTCTCTTGATGTATTGCTCGTTGCGATTATACTTGATGCATTATGTTTCATGTTTTGCAAAGAAATGAAAAATTCTCTTTTATTGATATAGAATTCTCATAAAAAAATGAAAAATCCAACCTGCCGTATCAAATATTTTATTTTTTATACGTGAATTTTAATTTCTTTCCGGTCTATATTTTTCTTATCAGAACACATATACATTTCACGTATATTACACGCGGAATTTATTATATATAAACAATAACTACTTCTTACGTTATCAATAATAACCTACATTTAGTTATATACATGCATTTCGTTTATCGTGTACATTGTATAGGGAAAACTGATGCATTTATAAAAAGAAAAACGTATAAATACGCTGATGAAAAACGTACATTGACAATCGTCGAATTCACCCATGATGGACGTTAGGACTATTTACTTTTACGTCGCCCTCGCGATTATCGCCGTTACCCATTGTACCGGCGAAGAACAATGTAAGTCGGCAATTATTGTCATTATTAGATTTTATGTTAATTAAATATTTGTAGTAACGCGTCAATATGAAAATCGCTTTTTTTTTGTATGCGGTTAAAGAGTAGAGCGTGAAATTAGTAGCTTTTTTCCGCACGAGTGGGTAAAGTGGATCATTCGCGCACTCATACATTAAAGACGCATATCATATATATTAACGTGGAAACTAAAATTATCATCATTCCGCAGGCGGATGTCCAGCCTTTGATCCTGTTTACGACATCGTGAATCACAATAGTCCTAACGTCGCTCTGGACAAAGAGGTCTTTTTCTACTTGTACGTTAGACATCACGATTATCCCTGTAAGCTACGCATAGGCGACATCGAGAGATTGAAGCGCTCACCGTTCAATTCGGAAAATCCTACGAAACTGATCGTTCACGGGTACGGTGGTTTCGGATTCGAAAATGGTCTTCAGCAATTTAGGAAAAATTACTTGAAGACTGGAAAGTACAACGTGATCATCGTTGATTGGGGCAGAGCGGCCAAGAGGACGTACGAGGCAGCCCGAAATGCCACTCGGCAGGTAATTAATACATAACCGCTCATTTATATCATTCGTTTTATTTAATTATTTAAAGCGTTAAATTTTCTGTACTTATTATATATAATACGTGGCGATAACGGTTTCGATTCATTATGATTTTTTTATTGTGCAACTATAGTGAGTAAAGTGTGTGTTTTTCACACGCGTCCATAAAGACAAAAGCAACGCTTAATGTATGTAAAGTAAGACTTTTATGCACTAGTGCGAAAATTTCTACTTTACGTACACAAAACAGCAACATAAAAGCGCGTCCCTATCGGAAACGTTAACCGCAAAACGACCGCAAAACGACCACAAAAAAAACCGGTCTAAATCGGTCCCGAAAACAAAATTGGGTTAAAAAAACCGGAAAAGTACCGGCGTTGAAACAGAGTTGCTCGTGTATCGGTATTTTCTTGGTCGTTTCGCGGTTTAATAGGGAAAAAACGCGGTATTTTCTTGGTTGCTTTGCGGTTTATTATCAAAAAATAACCGCCTTCATAAATATCGGTATTTTTCGGGTTTTATTGTGGTTTAATTTCGAAAGAAATACCCAGTGGATTTTCGACACCGGTATTTATTCGGTTGTTTTTACTTAATATTATTTGCTTTCGGGACCGATTTAGATACCGATTTTTTTGTGGTCGTTTTAGCGGTTACCGTTTCCGAAGGGGGTTTTGTAACATATGAGTGATTTAAAAACATTTATTTGAATAAAGGTCGGTAAATATATGGCGCAACTGGTCGAATTTTTGGAAAGAGAAGGTGGTCTGTCCCTCGATGACCTCCACATTATTGGACACAGCCTGGGCGGCCACATAGCGGGTTACGCCGGTCAGGGTTTGGACGGACGTGCCGGAAGGGTCACCGGATTGGACCCGGCCGGTCTCGGTTTCGAAAAACCACAGGTCGGACCGGAAGACAGATTGGACCCTACCGATGGACAGTTCGTCGACGTCATCCACTCGGACGCAGGGGTGGCCGGATACGTCGCTTCCATTGGACACGCCGACTTCCGACCTAATGGCGGCAAAAAGCCGCAGCCCGGTTGCCCTGAAGGATCTATTCGTGAGTATTGGACAATTTCGCTGCACACACACACACACACATATATATATATATATATATATATTATGCGCGTGTGCATGTGGGTGCGTGAAATGCGTTATAAAAAAGAAGATTCAAAATAGTTATATAGATATATGACAACCAGCGAGAGTTTTAATGTAAGTATATGAAATACATCGACTACTAGTAGGGGCTGAAAGTAACATTTTTTTGGCATTCCTCGACGATATACCAATTTAACTGAAGATATAATAAAAATATGAACTGATGTTTTAATCGAATTTGACAATAATAAAATAGTGAATGATGATAATAATTGTAAATTGATGACAATAATTGAAAATTAATGATAATGATGTTTGGTGAAAATGACAACAATCAATTACAAAAGAAAAAGAACGAATGAAAAATAGAAAATGAAAAACAGGAACCGAAATTTTCTGTGACATATATATGAAAATAATTGACGTTTGATGAAATTTATTCTGAAATGGCGGATAATAAAAATCAAGATTATTTGAGAACAAATAACAAAATTAAAAGAAATTCGATGAAAAGTTTTAGAAAAAAAAAAAAAAATTGACAATAATATAAAACAAAAATATTGAAAATAAAAATAAAAATTATGAAAAATATCTGAAAATGTGGTTGATTTGTTGTATTGAAAATTTTGAAATTCCAGGAATTTAACGGACGTTTATATAATTTGATAAAATTTGTGAAAAGTCGACCAACAATTATAAACATACGAACAATGAAAGTTAAAGTATAATAGAAAATTGTAAAAAAATGAAACGAACATTGAAAGAAACCGAAATCAAAGTTGAAGTAAAAACTAAAAGAAAATAGGCAACAAGAAAATGAACATAGATCATAAAACATCTAAATTTATAAGTTCGGGCCATAAATGAAAAGGAAGGAAAAAAACAGAAATTAACAAAACAAAACAAAAATTCAAAATAAACTACGCGAAAATTCACAAGAGGAAAATTGACATAATAAAACTTGAAAAATAATGATAAACGCGAACCAAAATTGAAAAAATAAAACTAAAACAAAATGAATAAAAAACTATGAATAAAAAATTAACAATAAAAAACAAAAGTCGGCAAAAATTAACATCATAAAAATTCATGAAATTGATCCAGAAATAGTAAAGGACGAAACTGAAATTGACAAAACAAAACAAAAATTCAGAAAACTACGTAAAAAGTCACAACAAGAGGAAAATTGAAAAAAAAAATGATAAAAACGGAACCAAAATTGAAAAATAAAGCATAAATAACAAAAATTAGTAAAAACGACATAAAAATTGATAAAATCGATGCAGAAATTGAACAAAAACGAAACGGCAATTGGCAAAACAAAAGGAAAATTTGCAGGTTGGAAATTCAAAAAAGAAATTTGACAAAACTAAAACCAAAATTAAAAAAAAAAACTAAAACAAAATGAATGACTAAAACGAAACGATGACTAATTAACAATAAAAAACAAGCCAGCAAACACGACTTGTAAAACGACGTCAATATGTCATCCAAATGCTAACAGAGCGGCGAACTGACGATATTTTGACGTCTTTTTGCTATTTGTGTTTGCTGGGAAAAGTCGGCAAACACATCACAGAAATTGATGAAACGATAATTGAAAAATACGCGACGAAAATCACAAATACGAAACAAAAAGTAAACAAATTGTAAACAAAAATCGAACAAGCACAATTTTGACAATTATATAACAATTATGTATCACACACGATTATTATTAAGATCATTTTCCCGCACAAAAAAAATGTTGTTTTTTTTGTCGTTTCAGTTTCATGCAACCATATACAGGCTATGGTTTACTTCGCACATTCAATTTTGCGGCCAAAAGCTTACCCGTCCGTTAAATGCGAAAGTCTACAAGCTTTCGAACAGAACCGATGCACCGAACAATCTGCATTTATGGGCAACGGTGTCAGCAAAGACGCTCGTGGAGATTACTACACGAGGACTAATTAATAAAATTATAACAAACGGAGTGAATAATATGTCTATTCAATGACAAAATTACGCTTTAAATAGAGAAAAAAACACTGAAATCATTCATCGAGTACAAAACATTTGTATTAAATTTTCCTACAATACTGTAAAATATTTCGTTATACACCTTTCATTAGGACCAAAATATATATGTCATTCATTTCAATAATAAATAAATATTTCATTATAACCATGGGATAACACGTTTTATTAAATCAATATGATTAATTTTTCTCTGTGTATTAGGATGAAAATTCATTTTTTAGTCATGTAGTAAAGTTTTTAAAATAAAGTCAGATGATATATTACAAAATTCTCAATAAATAATTCTCGAATCTCATATCGCATAAAATTAATTACTTTACCGCGAATAAGGTATCGAAATTTCTTCTAAAAGTACATTCGTCTCTTCTCAGATTTTGAAAATTCAAAATGGCGGACCCAACAAGGCGCTTAGATCCGCCAATTTTTAATTTTGAAAGTCCAAGGTCATATTCGCAATCAGCGAAATTAGTTTCATCTCGATTAACGAATTCCGCCCGCCATATTGGATCCGGCATCTTGTGCTTCCAATATTCTTATATAAATATCTGTAATATTTTTTGTGTTTGTTTATTCATTAGAATTAAATACAATGTTTATAAATGAAAATGGCAGGTGAAAAAGGTCACTACCACCAGTTGGAATATATCGGGTGAGTATTAAGTGCACGTGTATAAGTCAACTGTGTTCAAAAATAACCTACAAATACATGTGTGTGTTCTTCGAATGTCGAACGATTCAAAACTTATTCGTTGATTGTATATAGTATTGAAACGATTGTGAAACGATCAAATTGTTTTTACGCATAAATCGAAGCTCGCGACCATGCGGCCATTGCTAATTAAAAGCCCGTCACTGCTCGGAACATTCGACGGGCAAATTATAATTTCGTTCAACAAGTCTTTTGTTTCATATTAGCTGGATTAAAATGTTCTTCGAGTGAAATAAACTCTAGAAAATAGACCGGTCGGACTTTTAGACCTTAATAATCACATGTTCGTTTTTGAATTTTTGAAAAACCTGGAAGTTTTTGATTTTTATTGAAACGGTTAATCGACATCCAAAACAAAAAAAAAAACAAAAAAATATTTCTTTCTTATCCAAAGGTCGAAATATTTGAAATCGATATCCAAGAATCATTGACCAAGAAAGTTTTACAACTAAGATTATTAGCGAGTATGTCCAAAGCCAATTACCAAAAATTCTCGTTTTGATATCATTCGCGTAGAATGTTGGCCCAACATTCGTGATACGAAAATCGGCGAAAAATCGAATCTCGAAGATGTTGCTAAGATAACGTAACAATAAGTCGAAAAATCATCGGGTTTTGGCGACGACCAAACGAGAGAAAGCACTATAGGGAGGAGGAGCTGGAAACGGACTAAGTTATGGCTTATAGGCGGAAAACATCGTCGCTGAAAATCGTAGTGCTGTTAAGTGCCATCTGGATCATCGTCCATTATCTGTTTTTCTCGCACGATCATCCAGCAGAAACGGATGCTCCAGACTTAACAGTCGTCACTCCTCAATTGGCGAACGCATTTGTCTTCCCGAACAAGCTGCTGAAGAGAAACATACGACAGAAGAAGAAAGTACAGGAAATAAAGGCACGTGGAAATGGATCAAGAAAGACCAAGATAAACAAAACTGATCGGGGTATGTGACAATATTACAATTTTTCTTTTACAACAACAAGAATATACTTGGAAATCATTTCGAAGCACTTGTCAAGACGAAAGAGCATGTTTCAGGCGGTGTTTCAACAATGCCATCTAGCAATCGGAAAATCGAAAAGCCTGGTGAAATGGGAAGACCAGTAATTTTACCCAAAAATCTTACTGCGGAAACGAAGAAACTCGTCGATAATGGATGGGCCAATAATGAATTCAATCAATACGTTAGCGATTTGATTTCTGTTCGTCGATCACTGCCAGACGTTCGCGATGCTTCGTAAGTTGTTCCGCTTTATCATTTTGTTATTTTAAGAGGAATATAAAAGAATCCACATTTCTAGTCTGCTAAAAATGACCAAATTTTAGACTAAGAATTTCAGTCCAATTTCTCTACATAAGGTATATTTAATTCTAACATATGCATAACATTTTCAGGTGTAAAATACCAGGCAGATACAAGACCGATCTCTCGTCTACATCCGTCATAATATGTTTTTACAACGAGGCATGGACTGTGTTATTACGAACTGTTCATTCAGTACTGGACAGATCTCCAGATCATCTGATTCGGGAAATTATTCTGGTTGACGATTTCTCTGACATGCGTAAGTATCCAGAGCCTCTGTACAATATTAAAAAATACTATAGTATCCCAGTAAACGAAAAGGGATTGAAGTTTAAAAAATGGGATTGGATGGGATTAAAACCGTTAGAAAAATTACGCGATTGGATTATATCAACCAATCTAAACTTCAATCCCTTTTCGTTTACTGGGATGTAAATTGAATCAGTGAAATTCGTAACTTTTTATCCGTAGCCCACCTAAAGCAGAATTTGAAGGATTATATGATGATGTACCCGAAAGTGATACTTCTGAGAGCCAAGAAAAGAGAAGGTCTTATCAGAGCGAGACTATTGGGTGCAGCCATTGCAAAAGCCCCAATTCTTACCTTCTTAGACAGTCATTGCGAATGCTCGGAAGGTTGGCTCGAGCCCTTATTGGACAGGATAGTCCGTGATCCGACGACCGTAGTCTGTCCAGTAATTGACGCTATAGACGATGCAACAATGGAATATCGACAAAAACATTCCAATCGCCTTAACGTGGGTGGATTCGACTGGAATCTGCAAGTAACGTTTCGTAGATTATTTCAGACAACATTCGGGGTGCCGAAGAAGTGAAATAAGAAAAAGGGTTTTTTCTCCCATCATTTAAATATCAATTTTTTAAGCAGTTCGAGTGGCACCCTGTGCCAGAAAGGGAGACAATGAGGCACTCCAATATAACGGATCCTATTTGGTCGCCCACAATGGCGGGAGGGCTTTTTGCCATAGACAAGGCATTCTTCAACCATCTGGGTACCTACGATAGTGGCCTGGATATCTGGGGTGTCGAGAATTTAGAACTCTCCTTCAAGACATGGATGTGTGGAGGTACGTCAGTCAAAACAAATAATGGTAGTCGTTTTCAATCGATTCGAAATAATCTAGGGGTGTTGGCATTGTACTTGGCATAGGTTTTCTGCAAATGTCCTATGCCGTAATTAAACATTCTCCATTTTCTTCAATTAATCGGATTCTCTTTTGCCTTTTAATTTGTTTTTCGTCCATTTTATAGACTATCTCCAAGTTTGGAGCAACATTTTTAATTTTATTGTAAGTATTTTTGCATGTTTTTCTTTTTTAATTATGCGACTTTAGGAAGTGAACGATTTAATCTTCACTCGAAGAAGAGTAAACTTTTAAAATTATTTGTACGTCATGCTGTTTGTTCGATTGTCAGGTACACTGGAAATCGTTCCTTGTTCCCACGTGGGTCACATCTACAGATCACACTTTCCATACTTCTTGAACAGTGACTTGCTCAAGAGAAACAAGGTTCGACTAAGCGAAGTATGGTTGGACGAGTACGCCAAGTATTATTACCAGACAATAGAATTTGACAAGGTGAGATATCCGTTTGAAAATTAAGAAAAGTTTCGAAAACTTATATAAGCATTTTAAAAAGTTTTTGAAATGTGTTTTTGTAATGTAACAAATTTCAGGCCCATTTCCATAATTTGCACTATCTCTGAACTATTTGATAAAATAAGAGCGAAACTTGTTTCAAACCTTATTATCCTACACGTTAAATCTACACTTTCTAATCTTTCGTGTCTTCTGTCCTTGAACGTCATTGCCAAGTTGACACCGTTTAAATGTAGATTTTTCTGGTGCTGTTGATCTGGCAAACCATACGCTCCTTGTACAGATATGCAAAACTGTCATAATTAGAGTTGCCCTTTTGCGCTGGTTGGATTCCTAGCTTAAAGTTACAACCCAAATGTCTAGTTTAGCTCTGGTGTTCCTCAAGGTTCTCATTATCTTGTTCCGGTTTCATTTCCTATTTTATACATATACTTTCCTTCTACCTTTTCTTTTTCCTTCTCTCTTATATGCGCTGATAAAATAAAATCGTTTAAAGAAATTAGCTGACCGATGGATGCACCTATTAATCTGCCTAAATCTTATAATTATATGATAACGTTTGTAATCGTTCCTATCTTTCTACACTACTTTCTATATGCAAACTTGAGATATGACTCCAGGAATGCCAGGGATATGGAAGTACGATCTAGGTCCTCAATACATTTCTTCTCTTCCATTCCCCGTCTCCGTAGACTATGGAATTCCATTCCACCTACTCTTCTTTTTATTTTTGATGTAAATAAATAAAATGTAAAATTAATTTTTACGAGTTCCGAAGAGAATTAGTATTATTTTTATAATCATTTCTTATTTTATTTTACAGGGGGATTACGGCGATGTGTCGGAACGCAAAGAACTGAGGAAGAAGCTGGGATGCAAGTCTTTCAAATGGTATCTAGACAATGTCTACCCGGAGCTTCAAATACCAGTACTAGCTGACCGTTTCGGCGAGGTAATTGTTATAAATGCACTTGTAATGTCGAGATTTTTAATTTTGAATGAACGTCAATGACAGAGAAATATCATAATGATAATGATCGATAAATATCGTAACTTACTATATACATATAGTAATAGCTTAATGTCAGTAATGATTATAATGTCAATTACTAAAAGACACAAACAAAAACGATAAATTAGGTGCGAAATCTTGGAATGGGTGGCAGGACGTGTTTGGATTCACCTGCGAGCAAATCTGATTATCTTAAACCAGTCGGACTGTATCCTTGCCATCGTCAAGGAGGCAATCAGGTACATAAGGAACTCGGAATATTTTGTTAGCAATTAACTTTGTTGTTGTTTCATTAAGCCAATGATAATAATCTATCAATATTTTGGTTCCTACGCGAAAGATAGTGTAGTTCTTTCTTCGATCAGTTTGTTTGACGGCATTTGCGTTTCTTATTCGCAGTTCTGGATGATGAACAAATTCGGGGAAATTTACAGGGATGATGCATGCGTATATTACTTCAGGTTAAAGGTCATACTTCATTCCTGCCACGGTAAAGACAGTGGTTTTCGAAAGTGGATTTACAATCCTCAGGTATGGAATTCTCAGTATATAAAAATGTCGTTGTCCTAAATTCTGTCTTTCTTTCGCCATGACTATGATTAATTTTATTTTGAACAAAAATACTTCTTTTATTTTTAGAACATAATTTACTATACTATAAGATTAAATTTTTGCAGACGAAGCAAATAAAGCACAACATGAGTGGCAAGTGTTTAGCGATCTCGACGGACAAACGACGCGTGCTCGTGGAGCAATGTTCTTTATCGGTTTTACGACAAAAGTGGACCTTTGGGAAGAACGCCTCCTCGATACTGTGATATATTATGCACTCTGTATACAACATATGCTTCTTTTGAATTTGCCGCCGAACACAGTCTGGAAGTATAGTGGTGAATTTTCTAAATTAGTATTCTAATTTGGCATACAGCAGTTGCTCATTTTCTGATTTTAGTCAATTTTAGTTTCAAAATGAATGCGAAAATTATTAATTTTATATATATTTAATATATATTTTAACTTTACATACTTAATATATAATATAAATATTTAATACAGCTTGATAAGCGTAAAAATAAATGGGATGCATTAATACGTATGTGTAAATGTAGTGAATCCTTAAAATGCGAATTCATATCGATAGAATTAGTAGAATTAAGCTAACAATACTAAGTGTCATTTTAAAAAGAATATTATAAATTAGAATAGAGAAAGGTAATATATATATATAATAAATAATAAGGTTTTAATTGTTTGTATTTATTTATATTTTTTGTTTATAATCTTATAAATTGTTACTACGGATAAGAACTAAGGTCCTCATGTACATATGTATATTTGTTAATTATATATATATAACCCCAGAATTATTTCAGATTTTTATCTTAAATCTGAACCGCCCAGAATCTCGATTTTTACATTGATTTTTTAATTGTTTAATTTAAAAATGTGCAGAAAACTATTCCCTTTGATACACTACGATACACGTACTTTTGCAATGTATAATAATTGTAAAATACTTTTTTAATTAAGTATTGTAATGAAAATACTAACTATAAGAGACACGGATAAAATAAATTCAAAGATTTATACTTTATTTAAAAGAACGAGAAATAAACATAAATAAGTTGCTTTGTAGAATATAAACTAATTTATCTAATTGCAAATAATGTATTAATAATTTACAAAAATAAAATTTAGTTTAGTTTTAGTTCTTTACCGTAAGGATTGAAATTTGAAAATAAATAATCCATTCAATTATTGTCTTTTACAAAATAAATAAGCAACAGATTTAAGTAATTTATTTACTTCGCGATACACTCTGTACGCGTTATACTAGCCTTGATTCGAATTATTTAATTCGTTATAGTTTAGCAAGGAAGATTTTTCTTAATGAACTCAAGATACAATGATTACAATTTTGATTACATTTATTCTGAAGAGGGCCTAGATCCAGGCCGAAAATGATATATTTTTTTTATGGTTCTTTGAACCTTGATGTACAGTGACGTTTTTACTTATTTTTGAAATTTAATATTATAATCGGTCAAGAAATTTTGATTTTACAATTTAACTCAAGATACAAGTCTGAAAAAATCCTCGGGTTATTTTGGAGTAATTTAAAGTCGATTTAGGAGGAGGCACGACAAAAAATTTTTGTAAGAACCACCCTAATATACAGGGTGTCTCATTTTAATCGCCCCATCGGAATTTTGCAAAATCTAATCCAGATAGAGAAAAGTTATCCAGACAAAAGTTGAAGGGGGTCATCCAGTGGTACCAAGGAGCTTGACCTTGAACTCGATTGTCAAGGTAATTTCAAGGTCAAAGTGAGTTTTTTAACTTCGCTACTAAAGGTTATACTCTGGATCTTATGTTTACCTCCAAACATCAAGCAATTGTTAATTCTGCAGATAATGTGTTAATTTATCCAGATGAACACCACGATTGTCTTCTAGTCAATATCAGTGCATCAGTGGAAGAAAATATGAAATTCTCATCAACGATGTTTGATTTTACCAACGCGGGTTATGAATGTATCTCTGCTAATTTAGCAAACTATAACTGGAAAGATAATTTTGGAGATGGTGATGTGAACGTGTCTATTGAAAAATTTTACTCAATTGTTTATAAGTGTATAGAGAAACATGTACCCAAGAAGAAAGTGTTTAGTAGCTCCAGACCACGATGGGATACTTTAGAATTAATTAAACTTATTGAACGTAAAAAATTAGCATACTTGTTGTGGAAGAGGTCAAACGCGATTGATGATTATATATACAATTTAAGATTCTTAGAGCTAAATAATGTATACGCTTATCTAGAATTAATTACCTAAATTATATCAAAAGAGTTGAATTATACTCTAGGTCTAACATCAAATATTTTTGGTCATACTTGAATAGCATAAAGAAATCAGATAATATCCCTGCTAGTATGTTTTTAGATAATGTACAGTGCAATGATAACCTGGCCATCGCCAACTCCTTTGGTCAATATTTTGGCTCTGTTTATACTCCCTATAACTCATCATTAGTATCCGGAATAGTTAATAGTAATATAAATTCATTTATTATCTCCATCGAGGATATCAAAAATGTAATCAATAAATTGAAATGTGATTTTAATAGTGGCCCTGATCTTCTTCCTGCAATTCTTATTAAGAAATGTTGCGTGGCTTTCTTAGAACCTCTTGAAATTATTTTTAATAATTACTGGTACATTTCCCTTCAAATGGAAAAGTTCCTATGTCACCTCCATTTTTAAAAGCGGTGATAAAACACGATATTCGGAACTATCGTCCTATATTTCAATAATTAGTGTTATCCCAAAAATTTTTGACGCTATTATGACCACTAAAGATATCTGAAGTTATATTATCATATATAGCACAAAAACAACATGGGTTTATAAAAGGACGCTCGATGGTCACTAACTTGATAGTTTTTACAACATTCGTGGAGAAAGCTTTGGATAAGGGCCTGCAAGTAGACGCAGTTTATATAGATTTTGCTAAAGCTTTCGACTCGGTTGATATTGGCCTTTTGGTTTCCAAGCTAAGCTTCGCGGCCTTCGGGCCTCAATAATTCAATATACTTCACGGCCTACGGCCGCAGCCGCTCGTCAGTCCATCTTTCGTAAACTTTATAACGTTTTTATAGTTTGGTCTACAATATGAGTTTAGTCAACCGCAACCATTCCGTGTTCTTTGTTATGAACATTTTATACAAAGTATATATATATAATAATAACTTTAAATTTAATGTTTCTAGATTTCGTGTTATTTGTAATATTCTGAATACGTCCATTTTCACGACTTCGCCCTCCGCACACTGGCAAAGTATTTAATTGTTGCGTACAATTTTGTAATTCTTTAGCAGAGGGGTTACAAAATCACCTAATTTTGATACTACAATCAGAGTCAACAGACCGGACTCCTATTTGAACTGAATGTCAATTTGACGCAGTTTGAATGTTTCCCCCTTTTCACCGCCCTGTTTTAAACTTTAAATTTTCGAAATTGCATTCAAAATCAGATACCCTGAATTACCCCCTCCCCACACACCCTATTTTGAAATTTTTCATTTTTGATACTGAAATTGAATTCAATTACCCCGAAAACCCCCGAGTAATCCGTTCCGATCAAATTCAAAGTAATCAAATGAGTATAGCCTTTTATATCGTGAGATAACACTACAAATGCTCATGTGATTTGGGTTTTAGTTCCGTAAGCCGCCATTTTATTTTCGAAACCACTGTAATGACAACAATTGCTTCGGCCGCATTATTATGCTTGTCCACTGAAAAATAAGAATTCATTTTAATCGGACTTCTACTAGTTCGTGAAATAACTATAAAAAGCCAGAAATATTATGATTTTTCATTCTGCGGCTGCCATTTTGTTTTTGCAACAATTGTGTCGTCAATTATTGCTTCGGGCTCATGAAACTGCGTATTTGAAAAAAAAAATCAGTTTGATTGGACTTTTTGTTCGTGAGATAATCGTGAAATGGCTAAAAATATAAGGGTTTTTCATTCCGTGAGCCGCCATTTT
>JAPYZR010007507.1:0-15342 GCA_030522945.1 Trichopria nigra
TAGGTCGGTAACTGCTCTACTTTAGGACCACCTTAAGGTGCATGATGGTATACCTTAAGGTGGTCCTAAAGTAGAGCAGTTACCGACCTAACCTCAAAATCTATAACACCTCAACAAAATTCCAGTGAAAATTATATAAAATTGAGTGAAAACTTTTGGAAAAGTATTCTTTTTTTTAACTACCTCAAAAAGAGTATCACCCTTTCAGAGCCCGAATTGTGAAAAAGTCTCAATCATTTTATATTTATACTTTTATTGTTGAGTTGCTCGGTCGGTAATTGTTCTACTTTAGAACCTTCTTGAGGGAAAATATCTCACCTTGAAACTTTGTTTTAATCGATTTTTTTTTATTGCCTTAAATACTCCCTGAACTGTCCAAGAATGAAATGCAAGCACAGAAATTTAAAAATGAAAGGACAGAAATAGTGTATAGGGTCCAAAACTCGATTTTTCGAATGTAGTCGTATTTTCAGTGCACTCGAGATCGCTGCAGTCGACATTTTTTTCTTTTGTACATATATCTATTGCTTTCTCGGTTGAGCGACTAACACCCTTCGTCACAGCGGTTGGAACAGCACCATCCTATTGTGACAGACGCACTATATTAGATTTCGCTGCTGAATTGAATTTCTTCCGTAAATTGGAGGATTTTCAAAAGCGAGATTGTCCTGATCTTTTCCGGTTTGATTAAATAGTCTCCTAATAGGATCATGTTTCTTTTATGGCAAAGTGCTTCACAGTCTGTTAATATGTGGATCGGTGTTCCGTCTTTGAACTTACATGATAAATAGCTTCAAAACATCATTTTCTATAGTGAACATCGAGAGGTTTTGTAGAAAAATTAAAATTGACGCCATTTCTTTTCAAAATAGTCTGACAATATCTCTCGATGTGCTCTGGATATGGGCTATATTTTATGAAAAATTTTGGATTTTTGTCGGAGGAAGTACAAAAAGGCAACCTGTAACGGTTCGCCCAAGGTCGTTGAAAAATAAGCGCCACAAGGTGATATTCCCCCTTAATTCTGTAAGAAGAGTTTTCCAAAGACAAATAGCTTATACAAATAGCTTATCTTTCGATAAACATAAATGTAGTAATAGGAAAATGTGAATTGATATTCACAAAATTGAACGATGTTTCAGCAATTTTAACTGCGTTATTATACGTAAATAAAAATATGCAAACTGTGAAATTCATACTTGCAAAATACCTGAATGTTCTGGATAGAAAAGAAATTTTTTTTAATTCACGTTTTAAAATTGACATGCAAAACGACAGTAATTTTGCTTTTTGAAAATAATTTAAGACATATCGGTTATTCAGATAAAGAAATCCGTCAATACTGATATTTCGTCACTGCATCTTGGATATACAATTTAATAAATTGATTCATGCGACACTTCAAAACGTACAGTTATTGTCACGCAATCGGTTCGTTCTCAAAAATATATCACTCAAGTTCCGCACAAACCCCGAACAATAAGTCTACTCTATGAACAAGACGTTTCATTTGATGGATAGACGCAGGTATGTATAAGCTTTAATTGCATTCACTGAAAACTTTCGGCGCACAAATAAGTCATGAATTATAAACATCCTATAATATTTGTTCTCGTTGTGTGCTGCTTGATAGTGATATTCGAAAACTTGACTCGAACCATCAAATTAGATGGTATACGTTAAACCGTAGAACCGATACAATAAGAACAATGTGAGAATTGATAAGCAGTCCTGAGCAGTATGAAAAAGTTTTACTTTTTCGCATTATAAATTTTAAATATAAATCTGATTTAAAAATATCGGTAATTCTAATCTATAGTAATGCTAACTATATCTTCATAAACTTTATTTTGCTTGAACGAAAATATACATTTGTGAAGATGTCCAAGACTTATTGAAAATTACTTTTATGGAAATATTCAGGAGTACACCCTTAGGTCGACAATTCGAGTTTTATAATCGAATGTCGCGTTGACATTGTCTTAGAGTTTAACCTTAATATGAATCACGATCATACCAGATTAACAGTCGACAGCACTAAGGGCGAATTGTACATATTGCGACGGAAAGTTCCCTTTATCGTTTGCCAGCCAGGACTCGATTTTTCTCTCAAATGTTCTTTGGCATTGCTAGGCACGAGACGTATCGCGTGAAACGGCAATCTCGTACACAACGTTTTACATCTGTCATTCCGCTTCATTTTTTCTTTCGCTCTCAATATAAAACCATAGTGTAAACGAGAAAACAGAACAGTCACTCGCGACGAAACACATATTGACTAATTATATAAATGATTTGCATCGCCAAAGTTCAATATTCAAAAAAGGCGCACGCGATATTCTAATACAATGATGCTTTACCCGATGCCTTCACAGATGTCAGATTCGAAAATCTGATACTTTATCGGCGACACTAATATATATTTACAGTTGATCATTTGCGTTGTTGAATTGTCGATTCCCATGAAATCCTAAGATTGAAGTGAGTCCCTTAACAGTACATTTTGGGAGGCCCACTAATAGTTGTCGCCGGAGACTTCACATTCAGCTGCGAATAATCGTTATTTTTATTAGAAATTTGATGGCTTTTTTTATGTTATAAATATATCGTATGAGCTACAACAAAATTAAAAAAAAAAATCATAAATATTGTTTATGGAAACAATTTTACTTCAAAATTGTTTTCGTACTCACTTCGAAGTCGGCCTGCGAGAAGGTTCAGAAGCAGTTGGAGGTGGTGGAGGACCGCGCCGAGCCAATTCCTCTAAATAGCCCATTAACAAACGCGTCCGTTCCGATGCCGCAGCTTCCAGAACCAGGAATCGCCTATCTTTTCTTAATATGTCTTCGATTTCCGTCAAAGATGAACTATTGTCTTGAACTTTTTTATACGTCTTGTCCGTAATTAACTTAGTTTCTTGCAGAAGTTCACGGAAATCCGCTTTTGCAGCAACAAGCTTATCCTTAATGTATTCCTTAAATTCTTTTTCGCATTTCTGAAATAAATATTTCAGATTTATTTTAGCAAAAATGTTTGATATTTAATTGTATTACATTTGTCATTTTAATACATAAACATAAAGTGTTCATAAAATATAAAAAATGTTCTTACCCTATCGCTAGATGAAAACTTAATGTATCTAGGATCATCTTTCAATGATTTTTTAATATCTTTCCACGAGGCAGTAAGTTCGGTAGAAGCTCCGACTTCATCTAGTAGTTCCCGGAATTTGTCGCGCTTTTTACGACCTAATTGTTCAATGTGTTCGTTAAAAAGTCTCTCTTTTTCTTCTCGGTCTAAAGTTTCTGCCAATTCCCAACGGTGATCTTTCCTTAGCACCCGTTTCGCTTCTCTCCATGCGAGATCTCCATTACGTACCTACCGTAATAAGTTATTTGTTTCTTATTAATTCATGTTCTGTATTTCATTTACATATTTATTATAATATATAACGAAAGCACAAAATATCGACCATTTTAAAACATTGAACACTCACCAAATCAGCTAACAGAGCACTGAAGTGCTGAACCGCTTCAGTATGTCGGTGATGTTGCCTTTCTTTATCACGGTCCCTGAGATGAGTTGCTAGCGTCCTTTGCACTTCTCTTTCTCTTTCGCGAAGACTTGCCTCTGCTCTTCTTTCTCGCTCTCTCTTTTGCTTTTCACGATCTTCTTCAGAATCAGAATAATCCGAGGCGCCTTCTTTCTACAGAAATAAAACGAATACATAACAAATTTAATGCTATCCAAATATCGGTAGTACTGTCATTGTATATTTCAAAATAAACGTAAAACTTACATCATTTTCCTTTCGCGTGTTCTTTTCTTCGTTGTCATCAATTTCGCCACTCTCTTTTTCAATTGCTGCTTCCCTCTTATCAGTATCGTTTTCATCTCCAGAAGGGTCACATCTTCGTTTCTTCTCCTTTGGAGCATCTTTGTCATTCTTGTCCCTAGACTTATCCTTGTCTTTTTCCCTATCCTTATCCCTCTTTTCCCTATCTCTCTTTTCGGACTTGTGGTGTTCTTTGTGCCGGTGCTCTTTCTCCTTTTCTCTTTCCTTCTCTTTCTTACGATCTTCCTTTAACATACGCACATAATCTCTAAACCAATCTTCGCGAGTACTCGCGGATTCGACTGTCCTGTACCTCCAATCTGATTCCAACCGTTTTTTACAGTCGCTCCAATGCGAATGTCGATCGATGTCTTTATGATCACGTAGCATCGAAAAGAAATCCTTTTTCACCTGAAACGTAATGAATATATAACATTTCGAGGTTCGTCCACAATAAAATTTTTCATACGCTACGCTTACACTTAGATATGATTTCTTATAAATTATGTATGTAAATATATAAATATATATATATATGCGTAATAACTCTAAACATTTTGAAGTCCAAGACGATTCTCGGATTCAAGCTAATTATTGAGGAGTAACGATCCGAATCGATACTCTAGATTCGTAGCATGTAGCCACGTCACGGATTGCTTTCGATTATTCTATTGCAGACAGAGTGACGGAACAGAATGACTTACAACGGAAAATGAGTTTGCAAATCTTTCAACCGTCACCGAATTTCTTTAAGCGCAACAAAATAATTGTAACGCTGTTGTTTGGTAATTGCATGCGCAGTGGTTCGTTTTTCAAGTTTTCATTGATTGAGAGCAACCTGTTGCGCATCGCTGAAAAAAAGTCCAAATTACAAAAGTACAATTACACACTGAAAAGAAAAAGAATCAGATCATTGGATCGTCGCTAAAAGTCTTTGTTCTCGGAATATTTCAAAATTTTAGTTCTATTTGAAGGAGCAATTGATAATGCATTATTAAACGATATCTGAAATTGCATCGATATCAAAATCAATCTCTGAACGACGATACGGCTCAACAGAAATGTTACATTAATGTCTAACTGCTGTCCCATGCTGAAATATAAAGGTTGATTAGTTACATCATATATATATATATATATATAAATATATGTATACACACACACATATATATATAAATATATATATATATATTTATTTAATTGGCATAACTGATAAACACACTTTCGGGTGTACGAATTGGAAAACAAAGCCTGTGATATGGTAACGATCTTTAAAAAAGCGAAAATTCGAAACGATTGAATTAATAGAAAAACTGAATTAATTTATCATGTTTATAAAAACAAGTATTATTGTGAAATTTGAGAGGACTTTTCAGAAATTTTTTAAATAATACATACGGAGAGAAAATAGCATTGTGATGATTGCGACACTGGTTTAGCAATATTGGGATAAAATGCGGATTTTGAGGTTTGGTTGTTCATACTTGATAATAAATATTTGAATAATATTTTAATTTTCTGTAATTGTTTATGTACAATAAACAATTTATAAAAATGCACCTCACTTCTGGCTTATAATTCAATTTAATCAAATACAAAAACCACTCATCATTCTTTCTAATAGTTTTTGATCTAATCTTAGTAAATCTTCAGCGATGCTTTATTTTTAAATGCATAAAATATTTTTAATTACGATAGCCGCAGTGAAATATTTAATTAAAGTTATTGAAAACCAAATCGTTTGTTTTATTGTGCAAGAAAACTTAAAGTTATTCAAACTATATAAAATTATATTCTTTAAGTATGTAAATAATTATTATTTTTTTCTAATGAATATAATGAAGTGCAGACTCCGAACAAATTTTGAAGTAAAATTTATGTGATAAGTCAATTTGTTATTCTAGTATTTTGAGATAGTGAATGGATTCTTATATGCTAAACATAACATAATACTTGACATTTATAAGACGACATTTTCTCATGGAAATGTTGAATTTTAACATGCAAAGTGATACTTCATTTAAAATCGATTTTTTTAAATCCTTGATAAAACACAGAAATTCATTCTGCTTGAAAAATTTACTCGAATTGAACTTTTATAACTCGAATTTTTATTATTTGTACAACGTATGTATTATGGCTTAAAATATCATTAATGCTATTAATGATATATGAATATTAAAAGTTTATTCCAAAATAGTATTGAACCCCAAAATTCGCGATAGGTTATGATTGAGATAAAAAAATAATTTCAGTTGGAAACAAAAGTCAAATCATATGGAAAAATTTACACAGGCATTGGAGAAATATTTTTTTAACTTGATTGTAAAAATTAAAAGTAATTTGTCTAAATGCTTCAGTTATCCATATTGTTTATGCGAATTATTCCATTACAATTCAACAATTTATGTGATAATGTTTCATTCAATGTGGTCAGTGAAAAAAAAAATCATCTCAGTCTGTTTCATCTAATGTTTACGCGAAATTTTGTATGCGAATACTAAACTTTAGAATGCAGAGGAATAAACACAATACGACAAAATGATCCCTAAAGCTCCAACTTAACCTCAAAATTCTTCTTTCATCTCCAAATTCCTAACCGAGTGGAGCTGCACGCTACATTCTCATCGTATAGTCAAGGAAACAGTAAAGGTGTTTGCTACAAAACAAAAAACTCAATCCAGCCCAATGTCATCACGGTTTTCCTCAGCAACGATGAGAAATCAGACCGAGTAAAAAAAACGCTGTCAATTTTTTTCCATGAAAAACTGATAAAAGTTTCCCACGTCACGGGTATGTCGTACAAAAAATTTTCGGTAAATTAAATTTTTAGATGTAAAAAATAAAACAGAATTGAGTAAATTGTAAACTTCACAACTCAATATAGTGGAATCTAATATACCGGTGCCTTTTTTTATCAAATTTAATCGAATCGTTAATTGTTCTTTTCTCTTTGTATATTTGCTGTTTCTTGTTTTTGTTTTGCTTGTCAAGTAACGAGGATTACGATTAATATACAAATACCGAGTTCGTTCATTCTCATGACTCTGCTTTGGAGTAAAGAATGCGGCGCGCGAGGGTGTGCCAACTGTGCCACGCAGTGTAGGTGGGGATGGTAGATGACATCCATGCCACCAAGCAGCTTCAGAACCAAGCCACTCCACATACGGAACCTGTCCTGCCTGCCTCCTGACTGAAGTGGAGAGTTCAGAATACATAAGTATACACAAGGAACCGTCACATACTATCATGATTGTTTGCTTTTTTCTTTTTAAAAATATTTTTTTCTACCTCTCCCGAGCTTAATACATATTACCAATACTTGATCTATTCGATATCTAACAAGCTACGAGACTCAGCTGTTGTTAGATTACAGAAAAAGTGTTTCTTTGCGATCAAATCTATGCGTTCCTTGTTTGTTAAATGAGTTATCGTTTTATTGAATACAAGTGGAACAAAATATAGAAACATACCTATGGGACCTGAAAGAAATATTTATTAATCCTGAAAAGTCAAAAGTTATTTCATTTATTTATCTCTTCAAGTTTTTGCACAAGCCTGATTGAGGTACCTAGTAATTTGTGTAATAGTTTTGCTTTGAATTAATTTTTTAGTTTCATAATGTCAAACTAAATGCACGTATGTATTGAGTACAATATACATACATATGGTTAAATGTATTCGCTATAATTTACTTTAGATCGATACAAAATTGACAAGAGTGTACATGAATGTACTATTTCTATTTCTTCAATGTTAGTTTACAACATTTACGTATTTTAACACTGATTTTACTGACAAATATACATATATCCATTATATATACTAAACTCATTAGAGAAAAATAATAAATTGCATTATAATTTTACATATATGCCAATATTTTCCTTTTTAATTCATTAAAAAAATCTCGTTCGTATATTACTGGTTAGTTCAAAATGACTTATCGCAAAAACAAGTAATATGTTAATTTTTAATTTATTAGTTTATATTTATGAATTATGTTTTTCCCACACGTTATTTTCGGTGCCTTATAGCGCATGCAGAAACGTGGCACGTTACGCTAAAGTTAAAACGACGTGGTGCCGCTTTCGTACATTAAACTAGAAAAATAGCGAGCGACCACCGCTTTGAAAATAATCTCATTCTGTTTAAATTTCAAATTTGAATGCTGAAATGGAAGTTTGGATTAGTATTAGCTGCAAGGATAATGTACATACCTGTTCGCGCTTAGCTGTTTTCTCTTCCTTTTCTCGTTTTCTTACTTCTAGTAAGTATTCATTGAAGAGACTCTCTCGTTCGCGCATCTTCTCTACGTTCTTGAAACGTTCGTCTCGGCCGTGTTTTTGGGCAAAGTCACTAAATGACGACCTAAGAGAAACGAGAGAAAGAGTAAATAACAAATTTCAAACGTTTTAAAATTGGGAGCTTCTGCCTTCAACCCTCACCTTTGGACCTACTTTTAAAGTGTAATAATTGTCCCATTTTAAGTGTATTAATTAATGTCTTTTTAAATTTTTCGCGTTTAAAAATTGAAAATGGACATTTTTCAAGCTTCGACTCCTCATCGTAGGTAAGTCGAAATATTAATAAAACTTGACAGGCAGATAGAGCTGGTTACTTTCTACAATATTGTGGGTCTATTAATGTTTTCGATAGTAGCCTTTTCAAAACAGAGGTTAGGGCCACCTTCTGTTTAATGACCGGAATTCTGTTTGCCTATTCATGATTTATCATATAAGGTACGTACAAGTGAACAAACATTTTTTAATTACATTTCTGGGTTCTTTACAGACGGAAAAATTTACGGGTGAGCTCCACGCCCGATGCGGGTGATTAGTTCTACCTCAAGTTTTTCCATGTAGTCTACCTACAATACGGGTCAGAGTAAAACTATTTTACTTACTTTCCATGAAGATTGGCCTCCTCCAGAAGCTTTTGAAATTGATCCTTGCGTTCTTTCATCTTATTCCTCTTTTCACGACGTTCCTCCTCCGCTCGTTCCTTTACGTACTTGTCGAAGACCTGTTTCCTCTCCTTTGATGTTAGCAGCAAATACCGTGGATCGAAGACGATTTTATGTAATTCCTTCTCCCAGGTACTGAACGCCGATATCTTTTAAAGAAAATTGTTCACATGATTGGCTGTTAAAATATAAACTTCAAAAATATCTTTTAAATTACTTACATCTTTTTCTGCAAGCATATCTCTAAAAGATTTAATTCTTGCATCTAATGGCACAATTGCCCTCTCCCTAGCTGCTCTTACTTCAGCCTCGATCGCTGCTTCCTTTCCAATGTCGATTGTCTTTTTATTGTCTTTATCATCTTCTTCCTTCACAACTACTGAAAAATGTCATATTGTCTCATAAGCACATTGAATTATGATAAATAAAAAAATAGGTATAATAACACAATGACTATAATAAATTAATAAGTCTAGAAAAGATAAGTTAAGTAAATTTCTAAATTATGTAAATACATTGATAAGCACAAATATAAATTGAGCTTTTAAACTAACCCTTAGAATCCTCTAGTTTGTTCCTTTTAGGTGCGGGTTGTTCATCCTCACTGCTGTCGCTAGAGTCATCATGTCGAGATTGCTTTGTTGTTGTTGCAGATGACGGAGTCGACGCATCAGGCGGACACGAAACCAATTTCTCTACATCCTGCCTGTTAACAAGATCTGATGGCCTCTCCCAAACTGAAATCCTCGATGAAGGATTGTAAAAGAAGACTCGTCCATCTCCAGTCCAGACGACACACCTTATTTATAAATAAAAAAAACATAAGTAAACAAAAACCAATGAATTACGATATTTTAAATACTACTGCCATTGTAAAAGGAAATTTACCCATGTAGTGGTAATTTACAATGAAATGCGCATTAGGACAAACTGTTTCTAGTCGAATGTTGAAACAACAATAATCCAATAACGTAAGGAGGCCATTCACGACGGAAGGAAATATAATCAGAAAAGAAAAGCAAAACGTAAAGGTCGACAAAAGTTGGGAAATTTGATCATTCATAATGATATTTAAGTAATATTGTTCAATTATTGATAAAGGAAAATTAAAAATAATTAATTTACTCACCACGGAGTTCCAGGAACTGGCGTACTAGATATTGGTCTAGATTTATCTAAAGGTTTTGCCGGTTCTTTAGCAGTTTCTTCAGTTTTGGCTTTATTACCATCAGCAGCTTCCTTATTCTCTTTAGTTTCTTTTTCATTTTCTGTCTTAATTTCCTGCTTTGTGGCTTCTGTAGAGTTAGTTGTAGTAGTTGTAGCAGTGGTTGTTACTGTCGTCGTGGCTGTTGTAGTAGCTGCTGTCGTTGAAAGTATGGCTGCATTTGTTGCTTCTTCCGCTTTTTTCTTCAAGGCTATTTTTGCATCTGATAATTGATAATAAAAATAATTTAAAATTAATAATAGCTTATATTAAATATTAAATTACTAAGAATTGTAATGGTAAAAGTCCTACTTACTCTCAAAATCCTTCAATGTTTGTGGTTTCTCCCAGACTGATTCACCAGCCTTATTATTGTAATAATACATGCGCCCATCAGGGGCTCGATGCTCAGTCCAGCTCATTGCAGCAGCAACAAGTTCGGAATCTAGCTGTGCAAGTATAGCTGGATCTTCAGCAGGGGTATGTTGGGGTGGCATTACTGGATGTGGCATTTGTGGCATTCCTGTTAAATTATTACAAATATTTATTATTTATTTATATATTATCATCAATAATATTAACTGCACTATGCGTTTCATAGAAATTAAGAAATTAAAAAACAATTATTTTACTTATATTTTAAAATTATTAATTATTATTCAATAGTATGTTTCAAGTAAATAATTAAAAAAAAAAAAAAAAAAAAAAAAAAAAAAAAAAAAAAAAAAAAAAAAAAAAAAAAAAAAAAAAAAAAAAAAAAAAAAAAAAAAAAAAACATAAGACAAAAAAAAAAATCTACACTATTCATCTCTTCATCTCTTACCCCAATTTGTTTGTGGTGGACCATAACCTCCAAAAGGTTGAAATCCTGGAGGAGGCATTCCGAATGGCGCTCCTCCAAAAGGAGTAGCCATCGGTCCACCATAAGGAGTACCCATACGATGTTGCATTGGCGGCATCATATTTGGAGGAGGTTGCATCATGTTTGCTGTCATATTTGGCGTCATATTTGTTGTTATATTTGGGGTCATATTTGGCGTCATACTTGGCGTCATACTTGGCGTCATATTTGGCGTCATATTTGGTACCATATTTGTTGTCATATTGGTTGTCATGTTTGACGTTATTGGTGGACCTGTTACTGTTGTTGTTGCAGCAACAACTGTAGATGTAGGTGTACCTGATAAATAATAAACATAATATTAGAAATGCCTACTGCTATGCGATATTAGAATATTAATCATAAAATTTTTAAAATTACCATTTGTTCGTGTTGCTTCTGAGGAGGTTGTTACTTCTGGAGTTTCAGATAATGTTGGAGCAGGTCCAGTACCAGGTGGTGCAGTATTAGGTTGACTGGCTGTTTCTGCATTGCTAGTCGTTACTTCAATAGTTGATGTTGGTTTTGTTTCAGTAATTTGGGCTTGAGTTGTACTGGTCGTTGTTGGTGTTGTTGTGGTAACAACCTGTTTTGTACCATGCACCAGTTGTTCTAACTACAATTTCAAAACGTAATATAAAATTCTTGAATAACTCGTGATTATTTGAAAATACATTCACGATTCATCAAAATTTTTATACAATTTAGTACATCTATCTAATCAATTGAGTTGTGACAATTCCTTCTTTATGACATTGACTACTGTGAAATTAATTTACGTATTGATTTATCTATTTTTGCAACATTTATACTAAAACCTATATATTGATTTCAATGTTTTGACGTCTTTCAAGTTTTTGTCAGGTATGATACAATCTTTCGTGAATTTCATTTACCTATATTATAACACATGAAAAGAAGGTTAAAAAATATCTAAAACTATACTTACAGCGAAATAGAGCAAAAAGCCTTTTTTCGTCACTCTGATATTTTTCTCAATTTCTCACATTTTTAAATTAATACGGATGTTTTGTTCGCTGTGCATTGCTAATAATGCAATTAATAGATAAATCATTGGATTGCCTGAATAAGTAGAATTGTTGTACAATTATTTAATTGAAATACATTGTAAAGATCAATAACACAAATATGGTCATTGAAATCGAATCTAGATATAGAGTCTTCCTTTATATTGACGTTACTTTTATCAATAAAATCAATAGAATGATTAGAACATGTTTCATTAGATGTATAGAATTAGTTCCCTGTATAGTGGATGTATATAATAAATAATGTATAATGTGTCTCTTATGTGTTTTTTTGCCACCTCAATGTGGGCTATAAAATAAAGACAATAGGGTAGGCATTACCATTTTTAATTTACGATTAAAAAAATGATCTATTTATATTTTTTATATATTCATGTTCCTGAAGTTCGGATCGTTCAGGTTGAACGAAAATTTTGAAAAACAAATGATTTTTTTTTTAAATTACGCCGAATTTCGAATTTTTGAGCATACGAAGTAATGCCCATCGGGAATATGTGATTGACATGAGGTATCATTACGAGATTTTTAAATCCAAGAGATAAAAAAATTTATTCACAAAAAGGTTCATTCAACCTGAACGATCCGAACTTCAGGCACATATATATTTTGCATTATATATACTTGATCGTGTACACTATTTGCTAAATAATTCATTATTAAAAAATGTATTTTTTATACCTGATCCTGCACCATAACTTTTACATTCATTCCTTCAGGTTTAGTCCAGGTAGTTTCCCTCGTCCGAATATTGTAATAATACGATTTTCCATCTTGCGTTTTCGTCTCTACCCAAACTTCACCATTAAGATCTAATCCTGGAATGTTTGTTTGCTGCGGTTGCTGCTGTGGTTGCTGCTGCTGCTGCTGCTGCTGCTGCTGCGGAGGTTGTTGCTGAGGTGGTTGCTGTTGCTGTGGAGGCGGCTGTTGTGTCTGTGGGGGTTGTACTTGTTGTTGACCTGGTGGAATCTGTCGAGAAAATGTATTGTTGGTTGGCTTCAAGAGAAAAATTTGATAGAAGAAAATATAGAGCAGTTTTAATCATAATTGTAAACATACGTTATTCATGTTAGGAGGTCCCATTCCTGGAGGTGGTCCATATGGTCCTGGACCTGCTCCCATAGGTCCATTCATCATGTGTGGTGGAGGCTACAAAAAAAAATCAAATTTCAGTACTGCAATCATTTGTGACAAAATATTGTTGCTAGGCTGCATTACTTTGCCTTAGATTATTCCTTTCATATACATGATGCGTTGCTATAGAATCTGACCAAACTTAGCAGTTGGAGTAAATGCAAATATTTTTCATCTCATGACAGCCAAAAATGATGTTTAATAAATTCTGATACTATAAGTGACATTTAAGCTGACTGAGGTTATTTTGAAAACAATGGTTATAAACTAAATGTGAAACTTAGGACACATTGAGACTTTACGCAAATGATAACAAATAAAATTAAAATTTCACACAAATAAAGCTTTGCATATACTAAAATGCATAAATATATATATGTATTAATGTTGTATTTTAAAATAACTTAATTTATTTGAAAAGTTCAATTACAAATCGACAACTTATCATTTTGAATAGCTTAAAAAATGGGAAGTGCCTAAATCCATATATGTCAGTTCCCTAACAGCACCAAACCTAATGACAAAGACAAGTAATGTTGCTATGAGACTGACAACTTTATAGCAACATTACTTAACCTTGCCATAAAGTTTGGTGCTATCAGGGCTCCATGTACATGCAAGTGAGAACGAGATAACTATGAACGAGTAGAAACATTGTAAAAGCATATATTACCATTCCTGGTGGTCCCATCATATTTGGCGGGCCCATCATATTTGGCGGTCCCATAGGCCCCCAACTGTGGTCAAATGGAGGTGGACCTCTAAATCTTGGTGCACCAGGACCTGGTGGACAGTTAGGCCTTGGTGGTCCTTCGAATGGATATCCGTTATTACCACCGCGAAAAATTGGTCGTGGGCCAAATCCTCGTCCTCGAAATCTTGGTGGACCCCCTCGCATAGGAAAGTCAAATCCACCTCTGCCTCTACCCCTTAAATCGTTATCGCTTATTGAGCGAAAAGACAGGCAACATGATAAGTGCTTGTTTTCAAAAAGTGCGTGTTAAAATAAGAAAAAGTAAAATAAAAAATAAGAAAAAACGAAAGCTTTGTTCCAAAATTCGAAACTTGGCGCGCTGCTGTCCGTGAGACGTGGAAGCAAACGATAGCGTCGCTCTCCGTTTTTAGGATTGGACGGTTTTCATCGTGCAGGAAATGTCGGCCTCAACTTCTAATCGACCTAACCTCCCGCATTAACTATGTGAGCGAGAGCGAGAGTTCGAAAAAGAGAGAGTGAAAGGAAAAAAGAATGTATGTATGTATGTATGTATGTACATATATGTAACGAGGAGAGAGAGAGAGAGAGAGAGAGAGAGAGAAGGAAAGACCTTCGGAGTGAAGTGTGAAGAAATTTACCTGAAGCCTCCTCGTCCACGAGGTGGATAGTGTCGATAATCACCCTCGCCTCCTTCATAATTGTAATCCTCAGGTTCGTCTATTCCACCACCCTCTTCAACGGCCGTTTCTGGCTGCTCGTTTGTGACGGGCATTTCAGCACCGGCAGCCGGCTGTTGGTCAGCGTTTCCTTCCATGACAAGAGAGTTGATTGCAAATATTTGTAATAAGTCTTTTCTTTATTAAAAGTTTCGATAAGCACTTCACTTAACACAAGCAACGACCACGATTCAGGAAAAAGCATAAATAAATCGCCATTTCGTTCGGCTTTCAGCCACGCGCAGTAAAAATCAAGTCTTTCCTCGATATATATGTATACTCCGCATATATACCTCCCAATACCTCCGCTCAAGTGCACTGTCTGGCACTGTATAGGTACCTTCGATTGCGGATTCGATTCTCGAGTTTCGACTCGTCGACGGTCGTCGCAGGTCGTCGTCACTCGTCATAAACCATCATAAACACAGATTACATTCGCCGTGGTCGGTCAAGCATCAGCGACGTCTTGCGTGATAGATGGAACTACAAACTCGTTGGTAAAAGAGAAGTACATAAATATATAAAATCCCAGGTAGCAAAACAGCACACACCGGAAAATTACCGAAAATATGCCGATTTCAGCAATTTGCCAGTCTGTTGTCGAAAAAAAGCGGACATACCTGCTGTTTTGCTATCTGGGATAGTACAACGTGAAAATATATTATTATCGAATATATGGTCGGGAAAAACAGAAGCATTTAAATTTCCGTTGACGAATATATGTACATAAGGAGAAAAAAACGACACAAAATACACACGTATTCGTACAATTTTTCTGCAGCGCATATAATGCGCAATCTTCTCATTTTGTACATAGTACCAACGAATAAAATGTCTTATTGACTG
>JAPYZR010007510.1:0-12146 GCA_030522945.1 Trichopria nigra
AGACACAAATAAGCAAACTAGTTTTTTGTTACAAAACTATCTAAATATTGCACAAAATTAATGTATTTAAACTGTCCACAGCTTTGGCTAAAAATCTTGACTAATAACTGTTCAGTAAAATTATTCAAAATATGTATAAAAATATCCTGTCTATAATTACTGTACAATAAAAGTATTTAAATATATGCACATAATGCACATAATGAATAAAAACTGGATAGAAAATAGGTAAAAAGTGTAGAATATTTTTAGGTTTTCTATCAAATAAAAACTGCACAAAACTGGACAAAAAATGATTAGCCTATTAGTTTTAAATATTAGGAATATTTGTAGCCAAAAACTGGACAGAAACTCTCCAAAAATTATTTACAAAGTTATCTAAAAAATATCCATACAATCGTTACATTTCCATTAAGAAACTGGCCAGATTTCAATAAGATATTGTCCACAATTAAACTGGTTAGTACACAAGTTTATTAGCCAA
Organism: Trichopria nigra; assembly: GCA_030522945.1. Lineage (NCBI taxonomy): Eukaryota > Metazoa > Arthropoda > Insecta > Hymenoptera > Diapriidae > Trichopria > Trichopria nigra. Next base: position 485 of record JAPYZR010007510.1, read on the forward strand.
AAACTGGGCAGTATTTAGGCGCAATTTCTACCAGGGATGCTCTTTCACTAAAAGTTACATATACTTCGAAAGTACGCCCTCCACGTTATCATTCTTTAAATTCCTTGGAGTGAAATCTCACTCTTGTCGTGTGTGTGAAATTTATAACATGAACTTTCACTCTGATGTTTTACATACATATGTAATGATTTTTCGGTATAAGAAAATACTGATCGAAAAACAGCATCAGTCAAAATGCACCACAGTCCTTTGACCTTGAAACTTGAATAATTTAAAAAGTTGAGTCTTATGCGGTTTTGCAACAAGACCACAGAATTATATAGTATTATAACATGTGCTGGCATATGAAATTATGGTACGTATTAATAATCCTGGTCAGGCTTTATATATGTATATATAGAGAACCGGAGATCTCGAGCATATGGAAATTGGAAATGAGGACGAATTGAAGCAGGGACAGACGGTAACGGCTTCGGGGTTGATTTCGTCGATGTATCGAATGCAGCAAAGCGTTAAATTGTGTTTGCTGCGGATACGTAAAGTGCGTGACTATCAGTGACTAGTGATGAGGAGAAGGGATGGTAATGGGATGAAACGATATAGTTGATTTCTGCCAATGCTGAAATATCAATATGAATTAAAAGATCGGGCATGCACAGTTACAAATCAGGTATGTTGATAAGATTTTTCTCCATTGCATACTATGAATTTATTGTATTTTGTTATCTTTTTTTTTTTTTAGTTACAAACAGTAAACAGCGAATAATGACATTAAAGTTCGAATTTTCCTGTCTATGGCGGGGTCTCTCGCGCTCGACCCAGCACAAGTTTTATATTTTCGTAAACTAATAAGTCTTCTTATCGCATAGTGTGATGTTTATTAGTACCAGTAATTATCGCTTATAGAATGTACTGTATATAATTCCGCCGACACATTCGCTATAGACGAAATGCGGTTTATTCGTTAGAAAAACTTCTTCTCGTTCCTCGATTCGTGGCCGCGAATTTTCGGATCCAAGTAACAATATACAGTTTGGATGCTTAGTCGACGTTTGTAACAAAAAATACACATTGTTCATTCATTGTATTCATTTCGTGGAATTCCATTTATCTATCATTCATTTCAGTCAAGTTACCTTTTGCTAGTCTTGCGTATTTAATCATTTAATTTGAGTTACATTCTACGCGTTTGCATTTGATTTTGCTCCGTTTGCTTCTTTTAAAAGCATCGTTCAGTTTTTATGCCCTTCAAGAAATTTTTTCGTAATAACTTTAGTTGGTTGTAAAAATGTAATTGCTATCGGACTTTATTCACACCGAGAATTTAACATCGCATATTTACATTACGAGTAATGCTGACTTTATTACAGTGCATAAGCGAGATTTTGCTTGAATTTTGATATAAAAACTTCAATTGCAGAAAGAAATTCTTCTCAACGTTCATAATCAAATATACTCTTTGGAACGCACAAGCAAACGATTAATTAAAAGCACCGTTTATTTGATTATAATTTAGTTTATTAATTAATTATTCGTTTATCTGATTAATACGTAATTTCCATTTCTTCATTTTCTTTAAGCATGCGTAACATTCAAATTGTTTTAATTTTCTACGTGAAGCAATTAATCATTTACTTATTTGTTTCATGAGATTTTTAATTACGCCATTTTAGCACTTCGTTGTCTCCGTCAATAATTACAATCATAACCATTGTGCTTCTTCCTCCTTCCATTTGTTTAAAATTTATGTTACATATAATACTGATACACAAATGGCGCGTTATTATATCTGCAGAGAGAAACTACTATTCAACGAGCGAGTGCCTCAACGGGTGTAGAAGTTTATATTTATTCCCTGGAAGTTTAGCCCTATAGCCACTCTTTTATTTCTCTGTGCCTTTAGCTTAACAAAAAGTCCCGTTTCTCTCCTTGATGCACAATGCATGATATTACATTACGCTGCAAAAAGTGTAGTGAAAACGTGTGCATTTCTTCTTGTAAGCATTAAATTTATTTCGTCTATGTGAATATTCATATTAATAACAAGTTTTTTTAGCGTGGTCTAAAGGATAATTATAAAGGACTATATAAGAGAGAAAAAAATGTGCAAGAAACTACAAACTGGAGATTAAAACAATTAACTTGCTCCGGATAATGGAAGTTAGAAAAAAATGCTCTCTAAATTTGCTTTGCCTGACCGTATTCGGATGTTTTCACTGAAAATATGAATGTTGCGTCCATTGATGCTATCTATGTTGTGAAGGTTTCATCTTCTGGGATTTTATTCCTTATGGTGGACATTCTCCTTTCAGTAAGATTAAGCATGGTGTTTGCCGTAGTAAATTTTGAATTTTGCAGGATTTATATAATATGTCGAATATAAGAAAAATCGAATGTCCTTAAACGTAGCATTAATTATTTTCTTTCTTAAAAGTTCAGTCCAAAAAAAGTCACTTCGCTATATTAACATTCGTAAAACGTATACGATAGCAATATCTAATGAATATTCACTTGGCGCCAGTAAGTATGTCGTAGAATAAAAAAAGCGAAATTAAAGTAAATCTTCATTTTGCTAAAATGAATCATTTTCCAATATTAAACGATTTTCTTATTACCTCACTTTAGAACCTCAAAGAATTTTTCACTTTCATTATACATTTATTAATTAAAATGAACTTTGAATTTTTTAATTTAAAAAAATTTTTCATTGAAAAGTTCAAAGTAATAAGAAATTCAAATTTAAAACCGATAAATGCAGTCGGACGAAAATAAATTTCTCACTGAAAACATAAAATTCACTTCCCTTATGATGGGGATTATACAAATAATTTTTGCAAATACATATTTCTCGTAGGCTACGAAGAAGAACGAAAATTATTACTCATTCGGGAAATTGCGTTTCTCGCACTTGTAACGAAATGTACTATTATTTAATTCTTCATTATTTCTTTTGTACATTATTTTAAATGGTCCTGTAAAGTATTTATACTCATTTTTCGCAAAGTATTAAGTTGGAAATAAGGTATAGAAAATTAATACAAATGTTATCCCAGTCCCCTGGAATTCGAATATATCATGTTCGTTCCATTCTTTTTAATCATTTTTCATGTTCCATAAACTTTATTCGTTTCAAAACATTATTTAAACATTTTCTTTATCAGTCATGTTCATATCATTTCATATACATTTTTTTCGCTTATATAACCGTTATCATTTCGTAGTTTATTTCGTTTTATTCATTTCAATCTTTCTACTATGTTTTTTTTTTTAATTTACCTTAATATACGATATCAATAGACTATTAGACAAATGATCGCATTAATATGTAAATGATTTGTTTCGTCCGTTTCATTTAAATCATTGAGTTTGATTGCATACGTTTTATTCATCTCATTCGTTCTTGCACTTCAATATTCATAGTTTCTTATATTTCTAATTGTCTTATTGTTTATTTCTTACGTACATTCATTTTATTCCTGCATTTAGGTATAAAAATATGACTATATCTTAGTACTACTGACAAAGATACGGTATATTGATAATGTTCCTACCTATACAAGTTATCCTAGTTTTTCCATGATTCAATGGTACAGACCATAATATGGCCTTTATGACAATACTTCATGACAGACCTGTCTAGCACAACATAGATTTCCTAGATAATTTTCACCGGGGTAATTTGTCAATTTTTCCAGTGAATATTGCTAAGTGATAGTATTTTGTAATCTTGCCAGTAGTACAAATTGCGTGCATAATAGTTGATAAGAAGTTTATTAATGTATTTCTCCATGCCTTTCATTTATTTACACGTTTCAATCATTTCCCCTAAGAATAAATAAAAAAAAATCTATTTCGCTACTACATTCATTTTTTGCCATTTTCATTTTCTTCAATATTTATACATAATGTAAACGACGACGAAACATCCAATACGTAATCTGCGACAACCTGAAAATTTCGCGACACGACAACGCGTTTCCTTCCACCATTTTCGAGGGAATGGAAGATGGCCTAAATTCTTAGCTTATTAGTAAGCAGAGCTTAATGTCTCTTGAACATTTACGAGATACTTAAAATACTCGATGTGACGACGCGACGCCGAGGACCGCGAAAATTCATCACTGACGAACGTACCAGCTGCAACCGTCGTCTGCGCTAGTGTTTTAGAGTACATCAAATCTGATGTTATGTCTGGCTTTTTTTTTTAGTAGTCGACATCACTCGTTATTTTAGACGTCCTTGAATTCCCTGACCCTAGATTACGTAAAGAAATAAACTCATGATTCCTTCTTGCTCGCAGTGCGCGTTTCGATTTTGTAGCGCCATGGGTTTGGCCGTCCAAGCTTTTAAGAGGGTTCGCAAATGATATCCTTAGAATTTTCCAATTTTTCCATGATTGCAATGAATTCATCAATACACGCTTTTTGTCCTAGAGTTTAAAAAAATTTAAATTAAAGTCGATGCTAATAGTCGTCAATATAGTATTACCTATTATGGGTATAAAGAATGTACACGTCTTTTGTCCAATTCGCCAATTTATTTTTTTACATATTTATGACCAAAAAAGAAAATTCTTTGAAAAATATCAAACACCTTATGTTGATTCACTCCATATTCAAAAGTTGATGAAAATTCAACAAAATTCATTAAAATTGCAATAATAAATATAATTGAAAAAAATGTTTGTTAGTTATTAAATATCCGGGGATTAACATAAGGATCTGAAAGTTTGTATAGAATTCTCTTTTAAGGCCATATATACGTCAATAAATTGTCGCCTTCAGTGACCCTTTGTGTTAATCGACATTCTATTAATTTGCATAATCCATAAAATTTCTCCATATTTTACTGATTCAATCGAAATAATTTAGATATTTTAGAGAGAAACCTCTAAAAATGATTTCGAAAAACAAGTTCGACCTCATAAATATTACATGACTGCATCAACAGTACTTATTTCGACTAGTTTCATAGTCATGTGAATTAGTTACTTTAGTATGATGAATCGTGAGTTGCAATATAGTTCCGAAACAGGAAACCGCGATTGCTTTTCAAAACTCGCGAGACGGCTCATCTATTTCCTCGTATATATATATTATACTGTGTATAATCTGATACCGACAAATCGCCATAAAAAAACTTAACATAATTATGTTAATATTAATTATAATATTAATAATATTAATATTAATATTAATCATTAAAAATCTTGGCAATTTACATGATTTTTAATTGATTGATCTATCCCTCTAGAATATGCCTCTTTTAACCCATTGGCGATTCCACTTTAGAAGTAGATGGCCGGAGCAAGTATATCATGAAATGAACTTCGCGAATTCGCCCTTAGATCTCCCAAGTCACAGATACGTATGAACAACTTTGGGCGAAAGGTTTCGTCTCTCGCTAATACAACTGCCTCTACATTCTTTGTGTTTCAACGGTACGATACTCTCAAAGGGGTCGCACCAGTTCATTTACTCAATATTTACAAACTTTACGTTAAGCCAAGTGAAAAAAATGCCAGAACTTCCTTTATCGCCCGTCACTATTTACAAAACTATTTATACATGAGACATTAAACGCCAAACGGATGCATTTTTAGCTGGTCTCGTTCGATTCCTTCCGCGGATGATGCTCCTGGGAGCATATGTCGTCCGTATACGAGTCCAGCCAAAAGTAGGTCACTCCGAAACATGACGTATCATACGTTTATCACTTACGTTACTATAAAATCTACTTGAAACAAAAAAAGAACATATATTTGCAATAAAATGAAATCGAATCAAGCGCAGAGACTTCTTTACAAATTGTTGAAAAGTATATATAACGCTTTTATTATTCAACCCTTTATTAAAAAGAATCAAGTTAATAATAAACGTAAGCCTAACACCTAAAAATAACTCCAAACCTTTTCACGTCAATCTTTCAACGCATAATACAATGGCGCAACGCCAATATTCAATTAACAATAACTTTTACAAATATAAAATCGGTTTTTAATTTACTTCATTGAAAAAACATTAGGTTTCTGGCACGCAGACGACGTGAAGGGTCAATCGCCGGTCGAAAACCCTTTGAAATGTCATGGAGCTTTCCCTCGAATCGATTTGTTCTAGTATTCGAAGCCCTGACCACGTTCGTAGGTAACGAAGGACTACTCGCATGGGCCTCGTGGTCACCTCAAGACGGAAGACAATGTCAAAATGGTTGTCAGAACGACTGTCGATCTCAATCCCTCACTGGCTCCGTGCTGCATTGCCGCCGGGTTCTCACCTAAAAGCACAAAAGGACACCAGATGTCAGATGAGAAAATTACAGGCGCGTAAGGATTAAAAGAGGAAACGAAGGATCTCAGCGGAAAATTCGCACGTTATCGCAGTAAGTTTCAAAATCAGGTTTGCACCCTGACGACTAACCTCGTAACTATCGATTTCTTAGCGCGCGAAAGCTCATAATAACTGCACCTCGGTGGCTTACTTTTAAACGGTTCATTGTCGGACTTAAAATAAATTTTGATTTTTCCCTAAGAGAGTACCAAGCATTACTGGCGAATTGTCATGAACGGATATTGCAGGGTCATTGCAAATACCTAGAAGCGTCAATTAGTAATTTACTGACGTATAATTGAGTGTGCCAGTATCAAACATTGGCACTTGCTCTATCCCCTACTAATTTACACTCGGGCCGAAAATGTAGACAATCATTATTTGCAGCTACTGAAATAACATTGAATATACACGTCTTGTTATTCATGCAGCTCATCACCTAAACGCAGAGACCATTTCCCGTTTACGTAGTATCATGTTGGATGGCAATTGGCGGTTACGTGTATTGTTTGTAGTTAGACAAAGCTTCCTTTGACTATCGTTTAACTACGCTTGAATCCTCAATGCTATCCCTATCATATCCTGTACTCTTATTCATGTCAACGTAAAATTGGTCATAATTTATTTTTCGAAGGGTGTCTTTCCTAGGGAGAATGTTTCTGAATGTGCTCTTAAATGTCCACCCGAATATTTTTAAATGTATTAAATATTTGTTAATCCTACTGGATGACCTTATGATACATCAGACGATTAACTGCGGCCACTACGACGCCAAAAACCAATTAAGCCTTGATTCATTTTGAATGTCTCTATGTGCAAATTGAATTCCCGTCAATCAAGGACCTTTGGTCAACTGATCAAACAGATCCTAACAAGAAGCAATTAAGAAAGACCAGGATCACTAGATGCAAGGATGAAAAACGCATTATTTCAGAGAACGTTCTATATGGATTTTTCTTGACAACGAAAAGGATTCGCCTAAACCATCTACCAGTATAAAGGAGATTTCAAAAAGTCGCCTGAAAATGGTCCAGTCCGACAAAACTCATTGCAATCCGTATTACAGGTGTAATCCGTTTTATGCGCTACCGGAGGAAGAGCAACTTCCTCCTTTGACCAATTCCAGAAGTTTTCTCCTAGGCACGATGAATGAGAAAGGTTCGTCGCTCGATAAGCAACGGCTTCCTTGCTTTTCTCCGTCGACCCGTTGGGTTCAAGAAGGCACGAAACGATAACAGAAACTCTGACTTTTCGATAACAGCCTGAAACAATATTTTCTTTACGAGCGCCCCCGCGAAACACGGTACCTCGCTGCCGGCTATCTGGGCTGACCGTTATGAAGAAGAAAGTTTTCCGGGCAATTCCCGACGATTTTCAGGGCTATTACTTTATCACTTTAACCTCTCGTGGGAGGAGCGAACTTTCCGGCGAATTCTGTATAGTTGTTAGAAATAAACTGCGCTCGACACCTCGTAGATTAATTTGACGGCTGGTGGTAATGCTGGGGTCAGTTTTACACCCGTTTCGTAATTCAGAATTGTTTTCGCTGAACGGTAAATTATTCATTAGAAGCCTTTGGTACCGAGATTCTCTTTATGGTACTTTTTATAGTTTCGGACGAAATAATGGAACGTTTGCTTTGTAATTTAGGGAATTAATTTTGACGAATCTTGAATTTGTGAAAATACTTTAAGTTTAATAATTAGGACATACGTGACTAATAGCAACCTGTGTAGTCTTTATTTTCATCATTATTTTCATCATGGCCGTCAAGTTATTATCATACACTACAACCCTGGTAGAAACCTGTCCAGTTTTCTGTTACACTTCCCAGTTACCCTATACCTTTAACATGGGAAAAACCAAACTGGATAGAAACTAGCCAAAAACGTCGATGTTACAGACAAACTTGTTTATTTGTTTATTTAGGGATGGGTCGTCAGGGTTGGACAGTCGTCATGGTTGGACCATGTTTATTCCACTTTATCATACTAGTACCAGCTGCCTTTGCATGCAAAGACCAAACGACGCGAATGTGATGGTTGGGTAATCGTGGGTTCACAATATACCCATCGTTCGAATTTATTTGTGTAATTCGAAACATTGAATTCATTTTATAGATGATTGATAAAATATAAAATACAATTTCATCTAAAACTTGACACGGAGGTTTTTTACTTCAATTTCAGGTTTCCGTTTTCAAATGTATTTCTATTTTTAATTTGTTTTTTAATCATATTCCTTGTTTTGTTTAAATACCCATAACTTCTAAAAGTTTGGTGCGATTATTCAACAAAAACAACGCATTTTAAAGTATCATTCCAACTATATATGCGAAAGAACGCGTAATTACGCCTAACATTTCCATAAATGTTACTTGTTACGTAATTGTTGCATACTTATCAAAATTTCGTGCTTATTGGGAACTACCCTACACTATACTCTATACGTAAATTTTTATGTATATATCTATAGATTTCGATTATTTATTTCAAGTTCGCTGTAATTATTAGCTCTGCAATTTTTATTTAAACTATTTTCCTCTTGATGTTCTTATATGATATTAACGTAGAATAACGAGAAGAAAAAAATGTTATCTTTTCATGTTTCCATTTTTCAGACATATCTGTTAAATCGCACACTTTGTAAGAAATTTAATAAAATCTACACATCGTCGCAGTCAATATTGTCATGAAGAGTGAATGATTGGGGTTTCAGGAAATCCGATTCTAACCCGTGGACTATTGGCGGGGTTTCATTCTGCGATACATGTAGAAGGCATTAATGTAGGTCAAACAATATTCCAGTATAGAGATTAGAAGTTCTATATTTCTGAAAATTCTTTATCGTTACAAATTGGCTGATATTTAATGGCTACATCCCAATTAACCCTGATGAAAATTATCATGAGAATTCGCACATCATAGAACATGTTATTCGTCATGTGGTAATTTGATGCCATAAAGAGAAAGTAATTGATATTATGATATGTCAGGTGATATGTCATATCACATCACATTTGACATGTCACTTTGTATATGTCATGTCACCTGAAATGTTTTCTTATATATCAGCTTACATGTCAAGGAATATGTCACTTTGTTTGTCACGTGCGAAATCACGTGATAATTTTCAGAAAAGAATAGAGATACAAAGTTGGGCAGAATAAGTACAGAAAGTAATCTTTATTTTTTACATTTCTCATTTATGGGCTCTTTTGGAATTCATAAAAAATCAGCTCGGAAAGACGCGCATGGGAGGACATCAAGAGTACTTTTTATATTCATAGTGCATAACTTTTACTTTCACTTCTGTTGATTGATGTCTATAGTGTATATTTGGCGCACATTGGATAAAGACGTCATTATTATGTGTAGCGAAGAAGAGAGAAAAATAAATAAATGAACAATGAAATTATGTTTCAAGAAAGAAAATAGAAAATAATAGATATAGTTAATTTTTAATGTCGTATATAAACATTTGGAATTCAACGCAATGAATGCAGCGCATGAATACAGTCAAAATAGAAACTCATTGACGATATTAGCAAAGTAATGGAACAAATGAGGATCAAAAACGCATTGTTGCGTGAGGCAGATTAATTATCGGTTATTGCAATCGTAATTAATCACATTTGAATAATTATCAATTTCGCATAGAGTCACCATCATTTCGGTCATTGAGAGCTGCTTGAACCTATAGATATCTAGTTCAAGAATAACCATCATGCACAATAATAATTGAATTTGGTGTTATATGAGTTTGTATGGTTTCATTTATAATCAAACCCCAGTTACTTATTGCACTCTGATTTGCATATTTCCACAACTTAAGGGACCAAATTAAGAAAATCAAATTTTTAAAAAGCAATTTTTCAACAACGTTTCTCAGGTTCTTCTTATATTTGATGATGCATCAATTATTTTCATTCTAATGTCGACTTGTTGAAGATTCTCCAAATTGAAGAGTGCCATTATGTTCATTTTATTATACTATAAAATACGAACGCGCTTTTCGGACCTTTACATTTTTAAGTCTAATTTTCGTCAGCTAAAGAATATGTTCTAGACTTAAAATATTTAAATTATTGATTCAATATTAATCAGTTAATTATTTATTCAATACATAATTTTTATCAGCGCATCATTCTGCTTGGTTTCAGATATAATTTTGATGAATTCATTCAGCTATTCTCGCTTCACATTCATGTATGGCTCGTTTCCATTTTTCATCACGTTCGATAAAACATAAAGTTTGTTTATGTTTCTTACGTAATTCATTTGTATATTTATAAAATTGTTGTAAAAATTGTTAGAATTTGCATCGGTATTACCGTCAAGTTTAAGTAAAGCACATGTAAAAGTTTCGGTTTTGCCGACTAATTTCCCGTTACCACATCAATCAAAAGCTTTTATTGACAAAACTGTTATTAAAAGCAACATTATTCAGTATTACTATTATTTTATTATTATTATTATTATTACTATTATCAACGTTACAAAAATATGTCACGTTTACTACTTTATTTTAAAGCTCATTTGAATTTGCAGCCTTTCGTAGTCACAAAACACACAGGCAGAACAGGCAGAACATAAGTGGAAAACGCTGTAGTTTCATCAGCATTTTTTCATTACATTTGACAAAATTAAATGGTTAAACATTTTTTAAATCAAGCAATTTGAATTTTACATTTTTATAGATTTTAAGATTTGAATGGATTTAACGTTTTGTGCCTCGGATTCAATCGTTTCAAAATTACCCTGTTTCTATAACTTTCATTTTCCTATGTGTTACGCTATTTTTTAATTCCATTAGAAGTGCAACATATTTGGTTGCAACGAGATTGCATTAAAGCTTTCACTATTTTTCAATCGGTTTAAAACGACAATCGCCAATATGTCAATGTGATTTAAAATACTCGGCTTCGAGGCATCACTAAAAAAAAATGAGTTATCGTTTCACTCAATGCAAACCGAAAAACTATCCCAATAATTTGATCTGAAATTGAAAGGTGTTTTTCTGAATAAGAGTATACACCCATTAAAATTTCAAATGTACAGAAGTATTATTTTTGTACGGATTCTTTCTTTATTATGAATAGGTAATGTACGTCTTCGTATTCAGAGATGTTACGTTTACGTTACGTAACGATCAAAGTCCCTTTAATACATTCGAAATTCTGTCTCGCGGGAATGGTGCAAATGAAGGGGACTTCCTGTTTCGGTGATGATATGACAATTGATGATGATATGACAAAGTATGAGAGAGATAGGCAAAGGAAAATTAGAAAGTGGGCAATGGAGGAGAGAAAGAAAGGTATGAATGTGAGAGTTGGT
>JAPYZR010007511.1:0-10837 GCA_030522945.1 Trichopria nigra
GGTTCTCAAAATGGCGTCCGAAATGAAACTTTTTTTGAAAATCTTCAAGGCGCTCTGACTGAAAAGCGATGAACTTATTCAAAAAAATAAGAAGAATGACAAGTTCTTAGAATTCATGAAGGAATACACTGGAATTTTTTCAGATTTTTTGGTGATATTTTTGAAAAATTTTGTATTACAATTTTTTGAAAAATGTAAAAAATTTACGAAAAATTCTGGAATATTCTCTGATGAATTCTAAGTATCTTTTATTCTTTGTCATTTTTTCCATAAGTTGGTAGTTTTCGAGAAAAAAAATGTGTCATGTAGAAAGTTTAGCATTTTTTTTGCCGCTCAAAAAATTTTGTTGCAATCATCCTAATATGTATACATATATGAAAAACAATTAAAACAAAATATGGAGACATATAATACCACTTTAGAAATATGAAAAGGAATAAACAAATAAAAACGAACTCATGATTTTTCTAGTATATGAAGGCATAATGTTCCAGATCAGTAACAAATAATTTAAATACAAATGAAACTCCGTTTTATTTTTCATATTGTATTATTTTATTATTTATTTTACATTTGGCATTTCTACATTGCAATCGCGTGTTTAAACTATTTACTCATTCTTTTCCATACTTCATTCGATATATATCGAAACTGACATAACTTGTCAATTCACGTCTATCATTTTTTGTTAATTTCCATTTGAAATGTCATTAGATTTTTTTTTCATCGCTTTTACCTCGATCATCTAGTCAGTTTTTTATTTCTGTTGCTTGATAAATGCCATTCCTGTACTACCGCATTTCATAAAGTACATTCTGTTTATTGATTCATTTTCCCATCAAATTTGTTACATTTCTTTAATTTCCCTAATGCATTAATAATTTTAAATTTTAATATTTTTGCATTTCTTTTTCATCCACACATTGCATGTACTTTAATTCTATTTTAATACATTCATTTCTCTCCTATATACTTTTTATATAATGAGCATTGAACTGATATTGTCCTTCGATTTTGATTTCCACATATTTCTCTCTTTTATTTGAATTTTTCTCGTTGACTCACGGGTTTTATCATTTTCACTAGATCAATTCATTCATCAATATCTTTCAAAACTCCATTAATTTTACGACGACGTTATGTTCGCCCCCCGCATACATAATTATAGACAAATTGAACATTTTAATCGTCCATCATTTGTTCACATCATTCATCCATAATTTATTTCGCTCTTATCCATTCATCGCTTTTTGTCATATATACTCTTCGTTTTTGCTATTTCACTCATGACTTTACATTGAAAACTTGAATATTTAATATACGGTCACAACTAACTCTTACAAAAATGTATATATCATTTGAATGATCGACAAAACAAAGATTAGGGAAGATCCATTTACAAGAAATATTTACAAATGGATGCATGCCACACGTATATTATACATTTCGTCAATAATCTCGCGATTACCGCACGTGCTCGAATGACATTGGTAAACAAAATCAAAGCAAATTGACGCCTCGGGAATGAAACGAGCTAATCTTCAGGTAGCCGAATTCGAATCTTATACAACGAAATAAGGAGGTTCAAAGATATTAACAAACGCTGAGTAATCATGAAAAATCATCATATGTGGTTGCCTTTCCGGCTGATTTCAAATTCGTTTGTAGAATTGTTCCATTGTCCTTCGGATTTTCGAGATATTTTAGATTAAAAACAAGAAATGATTATCGATGTAATCAATGTAATAATGTAAAGTAAAATACGTAAGTAATAATAAAAAATTTGTTGGTCTCTTGTATAAGATATATACGCTAAATTATATGTATATGTGTGTACAAGTAACATGGATTACAGGATATGAAAGTTTTGACATTTTTTGAAAAACAGGCAAAATTATTTGCAACAAAAGAATCTTCGATTGTCAAAATATAGATCAATTACATCAAAATATTAAAATCGTTTAGAAAAGAAGATCAACAAGTTGGTACACGGAAAGTAAGTATTTAGTGTTAACATAAAAATAAGTAGCAACGATAGTAATTACAACACTGAAAAAAAAATTTGTTATTTTCAAGTAAATATTTACTTCAATTGTAGCAAGTAAATATTCACTTGAATTAAGAAAATGTTTCCTTCTTTTTAGTAAATCTTACTTAATTCAAGAAAATCTTTTCTTAATTCAAGTAAATATTTACTTGAAATAAATATTTACTTGAAAATAACAAATTTTTTTTTTATTGAACTGATTATAAATATAATAAAGTAGTCAGTAAAATGTGACTAATTTAAATTGCCTGGTTTAAGATCTATATAATTATATATATAAAAAAAAATAATACAGAAAAGTGCACTGAATATTGTTAAAAATTTCATTAATATATTTAAAAAATAATTATTTATATTATAAATATAAATTCCTTACGATTAATTTCACCAAACATTTGTCGGTCACGATTAGTGGTTTGTCAGTATCAGCAGAAGATATAGTATGGTGATGTATGTATGCAAAAATTTAAATAATTAACACGTGTCCAAATAATTTACATTGTTACGACAATTTTTACCACGTGTATGACATTGCCAATGGTTCGTCAGACAGTGACAATAATTTCAATTCACTAGATTTTATGTAACATCTCTTAACTTATATATGTTATTAAATTTTGATAACAATAATTGGATATTATTATTGATATAAGGACATAAGTGTGACTCACATGATTTTGTTTTTTATCCAAACACAATATGCCACTGATTTCTTAAATTATGATGGTGTTGTTCATATATGGTAAATGTGACCGTTCAAAACGTATTTGTCATGTTTTTATTTATCGTAATGAAGTATAGTTTTCGATTTCTTTCCCTTGCTTTCAGTGTTTTCTGGTGCTAGAATTTTTACATTTTTAAAGTTAAAATTATGCGAAGTATTGATTTGACGTGCTGTAATTCTTGTATACTTATTCCCTTTTCAGAAATGTAATTTTTGTGTTCTTTTCGACGTGTTTCTAAAAGTCATACAAGTGGTAATAATAACGCCGTTAACCCGTATTTGTTAAAGATAAATACACTGATACGCATAGGAAAAGTTATATGTCCGTGACTAAAAGAATCGAATTACAGGAGGTCAGTGTATCACTGCAATTACAATGACGGTTCGTGTCGAGCAGTTATTTTCTTATGCGAACTTGAAAATATTATATGTTAATAAAACTCTTGGAATCCTCGTCAATTTTTAATCGTGTTTATGTATCTTTCATTTCGAAATCATATATGTATACTTATATGATGTAGGTAATCACTTACGATGACGGTCGTCGAAATTTGCTTTTTTTTTTGATATAATATGTCATTTCTTTTCGTAATCATGCCATGATTGTGACTTTAGCATTTTATTTGTCGGTATGTCTTTTAAATTTCTGTACTTTTTTTATTACAATTTTTTAATTTATTTTTATTTTTCAATTAAAAAAGAATATAAGCAATTGCGTAATATAAAATTATTTTATTATTTCGTAGTTAATTCCTATCTCTCTCTCTCTCTTTCACTTTTTTTTTGTTAGGTATAATATTCGTTCATTTAATTTCAGATTCAATATCTGAAACGAAAATACTTTCAATATTTTATTGTTTAATTACTTTCATCGATCATAGATAGATTATACTGATCGAACCGAAGTACGAAATTTTATAAATTTTATTAATTGATTTTGCTTTATCGATTATTTTAATAGGTTACAATTCACGATTATTCCGTCCTTGTTTGTTACTTTTTGGTGTGCTTATATTTGTTCAATTTATTTTTATTACATCATTGACTGACTCCGTACTTTACTGTCATTCATCAATTCGAAGAGTCATTTCCTTCATACTAATGCTTCTTTTACATCACTCACTTTATCATTGTGTTTAATTTATTTGTAGGTCTGATACATTGTATACTCGAACCATTTCTGACATTTCGTTTTTACATTTGTATTGTTTTTTTTTTCTTTTACTATTCCATTTCATTTATTTAGGTAATCTTTTACCCTTTATTCTTAAATTTTCGGCATATTTGAAATATTTGGTAATTTTATTCGCTTTACTCATTTTATTTATTACTTGCTGCATTGCTTTATTCAATTCATTTCTGTGATATTTGTTCAGTTCTTCTCACAAACAGCACCTGGACATCCAATGGACATACAATGTACGTCCGTATATGATGGATATTTCGGAAGTCCATTGTCCATACATATATAGTTCATCGAACACACATACAATTTTCATCCAATATTCATCACGTTGATAATTCAATGGGGGTCAATTGGTCATCAATTGTCCATTGGACGCATTTTGGACAAAACTTGGAATTAACGTGATCTTTAATTGAATGAATAGTGGATGTTAAATTGACAAATTACGGTCAATACGGACGAGTAATGGATGTCCATTTTACGTTCATTTTATGTCCATGAAAAAATATTATTAAATGGACGAAAAATTGACGTAGACTGGACGTATATTTACATACATTTTATAAACATGAAATGTCTTTCTTTCTTGGATGAAATATATATGTACACTGGGCAAAAATTTACGTTAAATGGACGTTCATTGGATATCCAGTGATATTTGGGCCAATAATGCTGTACCTACATTGAAAAAAAATTGTTATTTTCAAGTAAATATTGACTTGAATTAAGAAAAGATTTTCTTGAATTAAGTAAGATTTACTAAAAATTAAAAGAAGGAAACATTTTCTTAATTGTAGATAATATCTACTTGTTACTATTCAAGTAAATATTTACTTGAAAGTAACAAATTTTTTTTTCAGTGTACGTACAATAATTATACATTAACAATACAAATTATACCAATTTATTTGATCTCTTCACATCGATTTTGAATATTTCTTCGATTGACTTAATATTACATTTCATTTATTCATCCACATACAATTTAAAACCCTTTCGGATAGGCTCAAATCCCATCCTAACAGATTCCTCGCCAGACTCGAAAGAATAACAATTGAAAATCAAGAATAAAGATAAATTTAAACAAATTCGATAAAAGAAAACTAATTTTGTTCGTCAAATTTTAGTGTGATTTAAGTTAAAGCTTCCGTGGATTTGCCCACATACAAGTTTGAATACATAAAATATTCAACCATAACCAATCGAATCAAAGAGACTATAACGAAGAACTGTCGGGGAAAAGGAAAAAGGCGAATAATGGTAGACAAGAGAAATAGAAGAAATACAATATTTAAAAAAGTAACTAACCAAAAAAATAAAAAACACATCAAATTAATGTAAAACTAATTACATAAATGAAGCTATCGAAGCTAATGAAGTTAATGAGCATTGTAAGTACATAAAAAATACTAAATATAACTAAATAAAAAGTACATTTTAGTCAATAGTCTTATTATCCATTTAATTTTTCCATTTTATCAGTCCAATAGCTTCACACGTTTCGTACTTTTCGTTCATTATCTTCAACAGTCATAAGCTTCATTTAATTGAATCTCTCTCTCTCTCTCTCTCTCTCTATTTCATGATAAGTTGTCACTCAGTTCACTCCATAATTGTCTGTCAATCAATGATGCTGAAGTTCGAAACATTTTCGTACCGTTTCGAACTTCAGCAATATCTGAATCATTACTTTCTTCGCATTTCTTCGTCATTTCTCAAATTCGTCAATTGTACTCATTGTATTCACTCGTCTCATTCACTTCGGTTTGAGAAATACGTCACATTTTATCTCCCATATATACGATTTGGATCACACGATTGTAATTAATACGCTACTGGGAGTGATTAAATTTTAAACTTTTCATGGTTTCGTTAAAATTAAACGAGTACAGACGTGATGAACACCACCCGACGTCAAATTCTTTTGTTGTCGACACCGAGGCAGATGCATGTTAATTGACGAGACATGCGAATTACGGGGGTCTTAAATCGTATACTCCTTTCGGCTATTCGATAGTCGGTCGTAACCGATCGCCATGAGGAATAAGTAGTGGGGTTTTGCGGTCGATGATGTAGTCGAAGTCTCGTGGCCGGCTGGAGTTTCAGTTACGACTCGCGAAGCGTACGCGCTGTTAAGCTTCGGAAAAGCTATATAATTGTGTTCGACGGGACAATCATGTGTGGAACTCAATTTTCAAGCATTTTTTCCATAATGTTTTCCGGCTTTTTGTTATGTCCTCGGGTGAAAGCTTGATAATAACTTTACACGGTGTAAGTGTGATTTTTCGAACGGTAAAATAACGAGAACAAAAAGAGTGACAATAAAAAGCACTTTACTTGAAAAAAAAAAAAAAAAAAAAAAATGAAATAATAATGTCAAAATTTGATTTAATAATAATATAATAATTTAAATCATTTTTTATATTGAATTTTTACAATATTGAATCGATTGTAAATTTTAGTAAATAAAAACAATTTTTTAAGGTATTTCACGTAATTTATTATTTTTATTAATTTTTTTTTTTTTTCGTATATTTTCTTCTTTGATTTATTTTTATATTTCTATTTGCACCAACAGAAGGTAACGAAGCCTCTAATCTATATGAAAGATCAATATAAAATGATCGTCTGTTTTTAAAAGTGTGTTTCAACGCCCTCAAGGTAACAAACTTTTATACTTTCTATAAAAGAATAATATTCACACCATTGAAATAAAAATAATTTAAAAATTATTTTTTAAGATTTACTTAAACAATCAATATATTATCCCTTTCGTTCTGAAAATGATCTTTCTGAAATATTAAATTAAAAGTTTGTTAGGGTGTAAATGAACCAATTTGGACTAGTGATTGGGTAATTATTAGAAATACGTTCTCTGCGCAATTCGAAGAAATAAACACAATCTAGATGATTATCAATAATCTTGTATTATTTTCGGAAATTCGGGAAAAAATTCATAAAAGCACAAATCAGTAGCTTTTGTAAAATAATTATTTTCAGTTAACTAAAGTGGGAGAAATGTCTTGCAATTTTTTTTATTATTTACATTTTTTTTATAGTTAAACTACAAATGTATGTACATTGTATATAACTTTTATATATTGTCGCAAATAAACTGTTTCAAAGTGTAGGTCGAGGAAAACTTTGACGGCCTTGAAAGAATGCATTTCATAAATGGATTAAAATGGAGAACAGTAATTTAAAAAAATCCATAGCTTATTATTCGTATTTAATTTAAACCGACTACATAATTCTACCTGCTGTTAAATAATATAGTTTAGAAAATAACGAAAACAAAAAAAGAATTGAATTTTTTCATTGCTCCAGTTATTTATGTCAAGGTTACATCTAAGTTAGTCTATAGATAGTCTTTCTTCTCGGTGACAATGTTTCTAATTAAATGTTATTTACAATATGATAAAAATCATAATGTTCATCATGTCGATTATATCGTCAATCGCATTATTTATGTCATACATGCAGAGTTCCAATTGGAGCTACTTAATGAAAAGCCAAAGTCATCGAGAAAAAGCTGTAACAATAATAATCAATTTCAATATTTAAATGTGTAATCTCAAGAAGTGATCTAACATTTATTTGCGGCAATTGATCAGCAAACGTGCACACTAGTGTTTTCTGACAGTGCGATAGTGAATTGTGTATAATCGATGAGTGATACCCTGTTTAAATGGCTCGTTTATTTTATAAATAGTATAGTATAGTATTTCCATTTTCACGGTCGTTGAACTGATAGTAATTACGACCTGCGTTATGAAGTTATCGTTTGCATTTAATATCCATTAAGACTTAGTAGTAGATCAATATAAGATTGTGTAGCATTATTTCTAATTCAATAATGTCATATTGCCGAAATTCATTAGAAATGTGTATATGTATACATGAGTAATATATCAGTAAGTAAACATTAATTACAATTAATTAAAATTAATTAAAAGTTATATTAATTATTGATATACTATATGTATATTATAACATGAACTTCTATAACAATTAATTACATTATACTTTTATATATTTTGTTTTGATTATGTTCTGATTACGTTTTAGATATGTTTATCTGATAAACTATATACTGTATTTACTCCATGCTATTGATTCATATATTTGATAAGTATTTCATCTTTTATATTTATTATTTAATATCGCACCTCTATATTTAATTGCTTTTTGCTTCATATCGTCATTTTTTATAAATCCTTGTTGTACCTTTATCTTAACATTTATTTCAACTATTTTCTGTGATTATCTATCTATTTTGTTAATTTTGTTTATTTACTATACATGTTTCTTTGATTTTGAGTAACATTTCACTCTGCAAAATACACAAATTAAGCTACTCTCTTAAAAGAGTAAATTTCCACTGTTTAAGAGTGCATTTTTACTCTTTATGAGTGATATTTAGAATTTCTCCAAATACTCTCGCTCCTAAACATAGTACAATTTGACTGCAGAATGTTCGAAATTCACGCTTGACGAGTGAAAATTCGCTCTTTTGAAAAGTCGCTCAATTTATATATTCTTTAAGAGTGTAAATTCCACGTCAAGAAAATTGCTTATTTACCTCCTATAATTTTCGCCTGATATTAACGAACAAAAAAATTTGGACTAATTAATAATCAATAATGATAATATAATAATAAATAATAATAATACCTTTAATTAATAACTCGAAAAAAATTTAATGATTTCGCCACCAAGTTTAGATTCACGATTTTATCATGGTTTCCGACCAGTAATAATAAGCAACACATAAAAATATAAGGAGAGGAAATGTAATTGAACTTTTTTTGGCTTTTTCAAGATTGATTGAACTAAAATCACAGTTGTGTAAGAAATAAAATTAACAGTTCCCGGCTGCTCCTTAACTCATCTTCATTAAATCCAATCATCTCAGAGCCCACAAAATTCTTCTAAAATATAAAAATTGAAGAACACTAATAAATACACAGACAATTAAAAGTAAACAAGTGTTTTAATTAATTTTATTGACGAAATTATATTAAAGTGAATGGTTGTTTATTGTTGAGTTTTTATAATCATATATATATATATATATATATGTGTATATCTCACAAATGGGAAATTATAAAATAATAATATTATTGGTACACAATAATATTCATCTACCAACATGAATTCAATAAAATCGATATTGTATTATTTATTTACAAAATGTTTTCATCGAATCTGTTACACTATGAAGTTTTGAATGCAAAAGAATTGAATTTTCGATTATATCTCATGTATTTTATGAATTCTTAAGTTGAAGCATTTGTTGATTAATTTGCGAATAAAAACACACAATATACGTTCCAGAGAATGACGAAAATACCTTTATTAAATCACATTTCTACACGTGTCGGTACTAAGTATATAAAACATTATGATTATAATGTCTACTTAAAGTACACAGAAACGCTCCTGAATGCTCGATAAGATCTACTTGATACGTTTGACTGAAAAATGCTGCAAAAATTCTTTGAAAACAAAGCAATATTTTTTTTTTTTAATTCTGATTGATGATTGTTTTTTAAGCTGACTGTTATTTTATTAAATATATTTTTATAATTCAGTATTTATAATTTTATACAATTTATACATAAATATTAATACATAATTATATGATATATATGTATATATTTTTTTCTGCCACGCGTCCATTGTTTTTCTTGTATTTGTCACTACATCAACTAAATGCCACTCATCGAGTTTGTCTGAAATCCCCTAGGTATAAAGGACAAACACCCTATATACAAATACATAACAAACCTAATTGATTAAATATTTTCAAGTCCATGTCATATTTTTTTAGAAAGGTTAGAAAGGTATTGTTTCATATGTACTTAATAATTTTTCAGTAATAACAACTCAATGAATTACGATTCATTGAAAACTTATTACAATTGCTGGTACACGCCGTGTTTCAATATTCTATGTAAAATTTACATATATAAACATAACAAAAAAATTTTTTTTAAATTGTTTTCGTTGTTTCCTCTTCTTCAATTCCCAATAAGCAATAAATCATTATGCCTCAAGACACTTTTGACAAAAGATTTTTTTGTTCACGGATTGAAAAGTTACTGTGTGAAACATGTCCAACGAAATTGTCGAATTTCCACGTACATTGTAATTGCCGAACATACAGTGATTTCCGTTTCAATAGAGCTGTGCACGTAATGCTCATATATCGTGAAGGTGGATAACGACACTTTTCGTCCTAGCACCTATAGATACATAACGAAACGTCATAATTCCATCTTAAGATTTCGAGGCGATGATTCACAAAGACCAGCGTTGTACATGCCGTATCATCCGGTAGTGTCGTCCTCGAGTCGTGAACGATACGAGTTTGCACTTCCGCTATAAAGAATTGGCATTGTTTAGAATTATTGCTTACGAATCTGTCTTTGGATGCACAGATTTTGTAGACGATTCACATTGTTTTTTTTTTCAAATTATTTGTATCGTTTCTTGACTTAACGCAAAGAAAACATTGTTTGAAATAAAAAAAAAACTTTTGAATTATAAAAGTGCGGTCCAATATACGATAATCAGTCCATTATTGATTGACTGATTAGAGAAAATAAACACGATAAATTTAATAATTAATTCAAAAATTTTTTTTATTCGTTAACTCAATAATTCAAATTCTAGTAATTAATATAATGTATAACCATAAATTCAATTAGTAACAGCTGAAGGTAGCTAAATGATAGTAGAAATATTAATCAATTACGGCGGGGGGGGGGGGGGGGGGGTTTTGGTCCAAAATTCTGATATTTGTAGAAAGTGATATTTCGGCGGTTTTAAATTTTGGGTTTACGTTTGCATTTCATCGGGTTTTGTTTGGGTCTCC
>JAPYZR010007513.1:0-21169 GCA_030522945.1 Trichopria nigra
TGATCATACATCAAACATCAACCGTGGACTATGCATCCAGAGAGCATGGCTCCCTGTGCTGGTTGGCCTTCACGCAGGAGGAACCGACATCCCGCCAAACCCGATGTACCTCATTATCGCCGTCTCCCACCGCGCCCACGTCTGCTTTACATTAATGTCTAAATTAATTGTTTACGCGCTGATGCTTATTATAATTAACATGTTATGTTGACATAGTAGTCTCGCAGTACCCCCAGAAATAGGAAACCAAACGCATGAACAATAAAATAATTTAGTTCTTTACACTTATTGTGATCTATGTGACCATCCAGCTGCGTCAAAGATAGTTTTTATATCTAATCCTTGTCTTAAGGCTTTTGAAGTACTATAGCATGCCTTATGCTATGTGCCGTAAAGGATTCTTCGATACCAGCCTACTCCCTTAGTACGGTTTTGAGCCACCATACATCCGCATTTACCTACACCAATCTTATCTGTTCTTGACCGCATTCTATACGCCCCTATACTCTAACAGTGCCTGGTGGTATTTACGCGTATAAGTTCTCTATAGGTCGCGCATTGTAACTGCACCTATCGCGGTATAATTACTCGTTGCAAATCTAACTGTCCCTGACCGTGTTCTATATGCATGTATACTCTAACAGTATCTAAAGGTATAATAATGGAATCATTCGTTTTCTTCTCTGCGGCCTATAATATTATAGCGGCGTGGTAAAAGGTACGCTTATATAAATGAATCGTTGATACGACTCATGTTTTTCTTCAACGCTATTAATACCCAATAAAACAGTTTCTCCCAGAACTTTTCCTATGGAAGAATGCATAAATAACCCAGATATAGCAATGCTGCGTCGCACCATGAAATATAATGTATGTAACATATAATTGTAACATATAATTAATTTTAATGAAAATAATTCTATTAATGAAAAAATCTAGAAAATACAGCAGAAATAATAACTTTAATTTTATACGAAAAATTTGTTTGTTGGAATCAAAAACATTCTGGAATATTTTTTAGACAATTTTAAACAAAGAAAGAAACATGTTTTATTGCAATAGAATAGTTTCTAAGAAAAAAATGAGCGGCACAGCAAAAATTTAAACAAGAAAGAAACATGTTTTTTTATTGTAGTAGAAATCCCATTTCAAAATTCCCGTACGGGATATAGTCCATATATTGAGCCTACTAACAATATATCTTGTCTCAGGGCAATTTCTCCTAACGACTGCTTTATAGGATCAACTCCTAGTATCATCTTCCACTTGGTCTTCGTCGTCCATTAAATCTATTTCGTCTTCAGGCAACTCTTCGGGACTTTCGTTTTCCTTGTCGTCATAATGTCGAACATCTGAAAGAGGAAATTAACCTCTAAGAATGAATAAAGTAACCTCATATAGACGCCTGTCCCCGACTTATTGATATTCGAGGATCAGTGTCCTTAAAAATAAAGCACGTGGAACCAATAACTTTATAATATTGGAACTCGGCTTGGCGATTAATATATATATGGTCAAAAGACCATTTTTGGCGTCATGGCGTCAATTTGACGATTTGACGTGAAGTATATGTCCGTGAAGTATATGTAATTATATATGCCACCCTCCACCCTCTAAACTTTGAAAATCACAAATAACTCGCGCCGTAACCTTCACTTCCGGTTTCGTTGCAAATGGAAGCCGTTCTCCAACCGTGGACGCGCCTAACCTCAAATCTAGAGTGACACAAAAAAGAAGGTGTATCTTCCATCTTCTGTTTTCTGTGCTTTAGACCGAAGCGTTTTTTTTTCGTGCCGTTGACCGTCCGTCAAATCAGTTCGCCAGTTGATTTGATTGCTTTGTTGACGATTATAAAGGAAGAAGAATCTTGTCGCGAGAGCGACTGCGAATGAGCCTCATCCTCGTCTAACTTTCGCATACGGACGACCTCTTCCTTTTTTCTCGCGTTAACGACACGTAAGTGTCAAAGTCATCCCTTAAAAATTCGGAATTTAACTGACGCATTGAGTTAAACATTTCCTGAAATCTTTCCACTTACGCATTCTCATTATTTCTGAGTCATAACCGCCAGCATTTAATGTGCGATACTCGCCTCAGTCATGCTCCATTTACGATAGTTGTCATTGTGTTTTATTGCAGATTTTCTGTCAAACCAATGGAGGCCGGAGGTGTTTTGACTGCAGAGCGAAGTCCAGCTCGCGCGAATCTTCATGTTGCCTTCACAGAAAAGGGTGAAGTGAAGGAACGTCGTGAAAAGTTTTTGACAGCAAAGTACGGATCACACCAGATGTCCTTGATACGTAAAAGGCTCGCAGTTGAAATGTGGTTGTTTGACGAATTGCAAAAGCTTTATGAATCTGTGGTGAGTGACTTTTTCATCGCTGCTTCCTTAAAGCTCGAGTGTAACTATTAAAGGCATTATTTAATATAAAAATTCAAATGATTTGATTATAGAACGAAAAGAGCAGAGAAGTTGAAGTAGATATCGATGAGTTACTCGATATGGACAGTGATGATCATAGACGTAGTTATTTACAAGTGAGTAATTTTTTCTTTAACGCTTGATTGATTAATATAATTGGCTTTACATTTAAAATTTTCAATCCTCAATATTGTTAAGTTATCACTGTATTCGTGAGAGAAATATAAACATGAGTTTTTATCCATAAGAAAATAATTTATCATAGAATTTATCATAGAAATAATTACGTGTTAGTAAAGAATTCGAGTCAATAAAAGTTTACCAACCTCAGTCGAATATATATTAACCTTATTTTTATCAATACTTTGTTTGGATTATTTTTATCTACAATTTTATTTTGGTTATTGTTCCAATGACCTCTGACACACTTATCTTTGGCATTCTAATTTCATTGAAATTAAAAGAATGTTTTATTTTTTCCATTACATCTAGTGTAATGCTGTTTAATCATTTATGTAATAGCATTAAAAACCTTTTCTTGGCCAAAATGAAATTAAAACATTTTCAAGATAATGCAAATACTTTGCAGAATAATAAAAATTTTTCCCTTATATTCCGGAGTAAAATAAATTTTAGAAAACATTTTCAACCAATTTTTACATTTCAGAAATGTAATAATAATCTTGTAGCTTTTAATTGAATTACTATAAACTCATCATAAAATAAAAAAAAATATAAAATTTTAAACAGTTGTATTAGCAGTACCCTTATAGTGTACATTAATTTCAATTCCAGTGTAAATACTAAATTGTAAACATCGGGACTAAAAATAAATTTCTCGTCATGTTCAAATCTCAAAGAAATTTACTTGGAACGTTTTCAACAATTATCTTCTATTTTCTGAGAATTTCTTACTTCATCTTATGCAAATTGGAATAACCTTCTGAATGGGCTATTTTTACTTTTCTCTACGTTTTCATTTCATTCAATTTACTATCAAGTTTATGACATAACTGAATATTAGCGTAATAGTTTATTTATTCTTTGTGTGTGTGTGTGTGTGTGTGTGTGTGTGTGTGTGTGTGTGTGTGTGTGTGTGTGTGTGTGTGTGTGTATTTTTCTTATTATTTGTTGAAGTAAGACAATATCTTTTATCTATGTAAAATTTATTGAAATATGGAATATATTTTTAAATTAATACGTTCTAAATCAACTTTAAATTAAAGTAAGGAATTATTCTGAATTATCTTTCAAATTGTATTTTTTTATTAATATTTTTTATTTGTTATTTTCCAAAGTATTGAATTTTACCATTTGCCTATTATTCAAAAAGATACATTTAACTTAAAAGACGAAAGAAAAGTTTAAAATCTGAAATAATTTATCTATTGGTTAAATACGTTTATGTTTATAAATGTTTTTAAATGTTTTTAAATGTTTTCAATGTTTATTTTGATTGTATCGTTATATTTTATTTTTATATTTTTATATTATACATGTGCCGATTAGGTCCACTACCATTTAAGTCGGCGATCAGGGAATTGACCAAAAAATTTTGTTAGTGATATTACTTTTATTTTTTTTTGTTATTTATATAATAAATAAATAAATAAATAAATAAATAAATTATATATTTTAATTGCGTCAGATTGTATTATAGATGTAAAGGCCGCCTTGGCCGTTGATCCAATAAATACTAAATACTAAATACTATTGGTATGTTTTTCAGGATTTATTGGTGGATGCGAAGAAACCTCCACACGATGTAAAAAAATTCATCAATGATTTACTAGAGAAGGCCAAGACTCTTTGAAGCATTCGCTCCTACCCGTGGATTGCATGCATTGCAGTGACAGACAAGTCCCAGAATTTGCTCATTTCTGAAATGCATTTTTTAGAGAAACACGAATTACGAGGTGGGTACAGGTATTAGAAGCAGGGAATCCAGTCTGGCAGGTAATAAATGGTTTATACATAAAATACTGAAGGAGCACGAAGCGAAACAAAAGAACGCTGGAGGTCGGCATATTCGCGTGTCGAGGCTTCTAGTTTCAGAAACTGCCTCATGTCGCGACAGGATTGTCATCGATAAATTCAATTCTTGTCACCTTCGTTAGAGTATAAAAAGAAAAGCAAAATTGAAAGCTATTCTTGTAACACATTAGATACTCATTCGTAGACTCTGCTCGATCTAATCGTCGCAACGAGCAGCTACAGGGCGAAGCGTACTTTATAAATCTCACTGCAATTTAGTTGTCGAGCTAGCAACTCATCAGGCAGATAATCAATGGAGACTTCCAGGAATATAAGTCAAGTGCCAAATAGAAAATATTCAGAGGGTACATTAAATGATATTTTGGAAAATGCAGATCGATTCTCTGGAACGTTTGCAAAGTTTCTTTTCTGATTCCTGGTATAAGCAATGAGTCTCAATAATTTTTTTCCCGTTAGAGACTGATCATATTTGTACTTAATAATGCATTTATTGGTTCTCAATCATTTTAAGAAGAACGTAACGTCCTTTGACACCATCGAATGGCAAATTGCTAATGTCGACCGTCCATCATCGAGAAATGAATCTTCGCACTTAAAATCGCTTTACAATTAATGGCAGTTTTGAACTTCTTGTTCGGAGGGCAAGTTTTACTCAGTTCGTAATTTGTAATCTTTACGTATCTTTATTATCTTACTGCACATTTCACTTTGCAAATGAGCGAAACGTCCGACGTTGCGCGAAAAACTACAAAGCTCTATTCGTTCGCCATCGTCGGAGGATTATCTTTCCACGTAGACTAGAAATGATTTTAGCCTTGTTTGTTAAAATTTTTATATATTCGTTGTCTTTAGACATTTGAAATTCTATTTATACAGTTTTCGCGTTGTATCCCCAAGGAGTGTTCGATGACAGCGAGACTTTTCGCAGAAGAGTCTCCTGAGATACTTCCCAAGGAAGTTTCTTTATATTTCGCCGTCAGTTGCTAAGATCATCTAGACGCGCACTAAGCTAGAGCTCAAGTAGATTTAGTTCATAATTTAGTTCAGTCTGCACAATGTGTCCAATAAAGGACGAAGTTTTTTGAAAATATATGTCGGTCGCAATAAGTAAAAAATAATCGTCGATCGTTTTGTCGAAAGGCTCAGCCATCAATCATTGGCGAATAACTGAGACGGGTAAAGATTACTAATAGACGTTATTTCAATAGTTACTTCTATACTAATTATGTGCAATCTTACTTGTACTCCATATATACCCGTCTCGATTTAACAATAATTTCAATAATAATCAAAACATCGATAAGTCGCAATCTAAGAGCTCGACAGGCAGACTATAACTTGGATTATATCGAGCTTGTAGGTAAGTAGAACGTTATGAATATTCTGACATTTCACACAAATAAAACGACACTATCTATAACAATTTCTTCGGTAATTGATTATGGATGGTTCTTTACCATATTCCTAAATTAATTCTATATGAAAATAAGAATTCGTAACGCTCTACTTACCCTAGATTTTAAACTTGATTTAGCTTCAATCTTATAGGTGAAAATCTACATGGGCAATTATTGCAACGAGTATTAGAAAGATGTGGCAATTAATTTTTAGGTTAGAATCAATATATTTGTCATTCGCAGTCCTGAACGATCCAAATATCGGTTTTCTACTTTTTTTTCTGCAATAGATAAGAGAAGCTAGCATCACCAAATAAAAGAAGGCTCCCTGCGAATCAGACTTACCCCGACTACCCTAAATATGTTAGTGTTAGGATGTCAAGATGCTTCCTTTTTGTATTAGATGTACGTAGAATTGTTGATGCGCAATCGTATCACAATATTTTCCATTGGAATCTCGAGAAGCGCACTGAGTGATGTAAAATTATTCTTTGTAACGCTTTCATTGCAAACATGTTAGTGCCAGAGGACTCGGACTGAAATGAATGTTTTACTTCATATAGGCAGAATTTATGCGACTTAAAAATTTTATTTTCGTTTCATTTCCTCTGGCTTGTTAAGTATCTAGTTTCAATTTCTTGAAAGGGCATTAGAATGTATTGTTGCACAAAAAGTCTAAAGAAAACTGATGCGACCATATTAATTTACACAGCAGAGATCTATAGCGCACTTTTAAGCGATACATTTAAGTAGTGGCACCTGGTCGATTTACCTTCTTTGAAGTGTCACCGACGAGACACGGAGAGAAGGAAATTGTTAAAACATAGCGACATATCTGTACTCGTATACGAGGGAGGTGCACCGATCAGCAGATTGGTAACTCTCTCCGAATTTTCCGTTCGATCGGGATTAAAGACTGCCAAGTTACGCGTTACAAATCTCCTACGGGAGATCGATTCTTTCCTTCTCTCACTTCTCGCCGATGGGCGACCAATCTCTCTCCGATGAGACCCGTGCATAATGAAATTATCTCATAAAGCTGATATTATTAGTCGTAATTCGTTGATAGATCTCGATTGAGTCGGAGAAGTAAATTAAAGTGTAAAAGAAACATGGCTTTTTCGCTTGTCCCTGATGCAAAATGTTGGCCGCTCACACGAGTCATAAGAAACGCACATTTTGGTTTCTACTGCAAGTGCCGGAGTAGAAGATTTCTCCTCCCAGCTCTATGTAATATCGCCTGCATATTTTGCATCGATGCAACGCATTTACATAACGATAATTGATTATTGTTGTATGCTCAACAAATATGGTTGCAATACTCGAGGATTTTTCTCACGGATTGATTCGTTTTTAATGACGAGCTTAGAGGTATAGTGACGAGCGTAAATTTCATTTATTAATTAAATAAATGTTTACATGACAATAGGGATTAAATTTAAAAATATTTATTTATTCTTTTTTAACAGGTTTGAAACATTTTTTTTTATACAGGTAACATTTTTAATGCTTGATTTTCATCAATATTTTGATGTCCCGATATTGGAATTTCCCTTCAATGAACTGTTATTTATATGATTCTTTTTTATGATCGATGATTGAAATATGTTTATAGTTCTCAAACGGAAATCTTCGGTATAGATTTCTAATGTTTCAAGTATGAGTCTAAATCTCTGGGTGACTCAATCTCTTTCGTTTCAATGTTTGTCGAAGCAAGTGGATTTTTTTATATTACGAGTCTACTGAAACTTCTATTTAAATAGTTTAAAAGTAATAAAAATAAATATTTCCAATTGATTTGAATTTGGTAGATTTAACGAATGATTGTCATATTATAGACGTACTAACGAGTTGTGATTTTAATCGAACATCGTATAATCGTGCAATAATTTATTTATTTATTATCATTATAATAAGAATGATAAAGTAGTAATAACTACTTTGTTATTGGAAAGAATCTTATAATTCATAAACTACACTATTGTGAATAAATCTAAAACCAATCACATATCATTTTAATGAATCGTCACAAAAAGTCGCTCGTCTCTATAGGATATGTTCCAACGCACAAAGTGAAAATCAAAAGAGCACTTCGAGCAGCAGATATTATAAGGTATATGTATAGCGCTGCGATGTTTTTCTTCAATTCTCTCCTCCCTTTGCTGCTTGCCATTGACTTTGCATTTTCGCGATTATTTGACGAAATGTGACGAAAAAGACAGAGTATTGCAACTAACAACAATGACGTCGATACCGTTTGAAACCACGAGAAAAAAAAAAACAAAATTAAGTAGAATAAAATCGTGGCGCTGCAAAAATTCATTATGCATACAAGTATAAAATATAAAAAAGTATGAACATACATGAGGTGTGTTAGTTGTAACGCCGAGAGTTCACGATGATTTTCAATTTTGAAGGATTCTCCATTTTTTTTGGATTCCATATTGTTTATTGTTCCAAATAATTCGTCCTTTTCAATTTTGATATCATACTCATGTTTATAGTTTTAATTCCTATCTCAATCCCTTTTACACGTTGAGAAAAAAACTGTCGCTTTGCGGAAACTGCTGTTGTGAAATTCTTTACTTTTGTTTTGGCCACCGATAGTCGGTTTATGGAAAAAAACTACAAAAGAGCAAAAAAAATAATCATTTATGCTTTTATATTGGAATGCTTATAATTAAAGTTGCTACATTTTACTTAAGGTTAGCGAAATTATATTGGTAGCGCTGGTGTGTCGTGTAACGATGATAAAAATATTTTCATTCATTATTTTACTTGGGAATATTACTACAAGTAAGCTGATTGCAAAATTCTAAAGTATAAAAATGCCAATTGAAAGAAAGTGATTTTAGAAAAAAACTTGTGTGTTTTCGGCGTTGACGTAAGACGACACTAAAATACATATACGGTATAATAATATTTACTTTGATAGCCTGTAAAAACGTAGGTAATTGTGTGAACCATCGGTATTTTCTGATTTTTATACGTTGTGTCGATCGTGCGATAGCAAAACATACTGTTTTATGAAACAATAAAGTCGATTGAAAACATTTTAAGTCTCGATGTGTTTTTTAATTTTAACCTTTTATTATCGATAGAATAATTACGTAACTCGACGGTACATCATACATTTATAATGCAAATTGAATGTTGCCATAATTCATGTAATATTTCATGAATAAAATTCCTATTATAATTTATATAATACTAGATATACAAAATAGAATATAAGTACATAATTTAAAAATTGACTCATTAAACCGTTAAACCATGATGAGCATTATACTGCCTATAAAGAATATACACACATACTTGTACAATAATAAGCTCGTAAGCTATAATTAGAAAAAAAGCATCAAAGAATAAGTGTGAATAGAAAAAAAAATAAACAAACAATACTGTCTATTATTATATTTATTTCTTTTTATAGGTATCAACTGTCAGTAACTGTGTACTTTAAAGAATAACTGCGTACTTGGCACTCGCAGACTGCGTAAATAAGATAATTGAAGATTAAATGAAATTATAAAATAAAATTAACGATAGTCTTGTAAAAATATTTCTTTCGCTTGGTTCTTGAATTGACCGAAGGTCAGCTCGTTCAGCGAAGGAAAAGAGGGTTTATTAATGAGTTTTATTAATCTATTCAATGGTGAGTTTAACCTACATTCAGTTCTATAGTGGCTCAGTAAAAAGAAACCATTTTATCACGAAGCTGACAAGATCCCTCCCTTTGAACGAAGAACGATCTTAACTCTTGACAAGATATCAGGCAATTAACAATTTGATAAAGTAAGCACAAGTCTGAAAATGTCCTATACGTGACTCTAAGGTATCTAAGTAATTTTAGTTGCTATATCGTTATAATCGTAGCATTACACGTTATAAATGCCAGAAACTTGTGTTGTACACTCTCGATTTTCCTCCCGTGCACTTTGATGAGTGTAGACCAAATCGATGATCTACACATTAATTGTGAATTGACTAGAGCATTATATGGGGTCACCATAGCAGTTAAATTAGTGAATTGTTTATGCTGTCTCTTCAAAAAAACCCAAGTTCCTTAGTGCTCTATTAGCTACGAAGTCGAGATATTAAAACAGTATCGATGAAGATTCCAGTTACAGACAATGAGTGTAGCCATTACAGACACCCTTTCTAATTCAATACCTTTAGAAAGTATAAGGAAAAGCCTAGTGCGCAATCTTGTTACACGCGAGAGTTGCACTTTTTAGTGTTTAGGGCCATATTGTTGTTGACACACCACAAATGTACAAATTAAAAAACATTTTATTTTGAACTTAGAATATAGTCAATATCACGTGAACGAATTAAATAAAGATTACATATTTAGACTAATATTATTACTGTAATCGTAGTTCACAGTAGCGTTACAGAATACTGTTTACAAAAAAAATTTAAGTTTTCGTTAAGCTATTTATTGGTCGCTAACTGAACCTTTTGTCTAACGAAACTATTAGCGCTAAACTTAGCTCAAAAGCTGGAATATTCACAAGCGCATTTTCCTCTCTGCGCTTCGTATTCGATCTCCTGCATGACGCAACCAATTAGCAAATGCTGATTCCAAGTTATCGATAGTTGATCCGGGATATCTGTCAATTAGGGTGCCTGTAATAGACATATTATATAATTAAAATTTTAATCGAAGTAAAATGAGAATGAATTTGATCACCATTAATGAATAAATATTACGATTTATGTTAATATTACTATGAAACAAAGTGAAAAATACATTTCACATATTAATATTTTTTACAATGTTAGCATTTACATTAATTTTTCAACGTCACTCACCAATTATAAGATTAGCAACCTTTGTATTGGCCATTTTGTAAGTTTTACCGCTTTTTCCAGTCCATGTAAATGCAAGACAAACGTCATTTGTCATAATCATATCGGCAACTAGTCGTAGTGCTTTCTCACCATCTTTCCCACCTCTTAAACCAATTTTTGTAATCTGAAAGAAATAAAATAAAAATTATGCTTCTTTTCATTATTTTCATGTCAATTGTGTAGACATGGAGTTTATTACACTTTCAACAAATAGCCATGGCATTGTTTATGTTGATAAAAAAAAAAAAGAAGATATTTCTTTGAAATATGAAAAACAAAATGTATAAATCAAAGATTTGTCCACACTTACAAATTGTTCCTGCATTGACTGATTGGCCTGCAAAGCTGTGTCGAATACTTGGAAGTCTTGAACGGTAGTAAGTGGAAATTCTGGCAAGAGGCTACAATCGACTTTGGAAATTTTTGCCGGAGGGCCCTTTCGGTTCTCTTGTAATTCTAAAAGCTCGTTCAACTTTTTAAGGATAATGCCGTTTTGTTCGAATAATTTTTTATTCTGAAGTACTAGCTTTTCATTTTGCTGAATGAAGATTGAATTTTGATGTTTGATAATCTCAAACTCGATTCGGCAACCATCTGCAATGTAAATCAAGTTCACTTATTATTATTATTATTATATAATTTATGCTCACAGGTATGTATGTATGTTCAATTTCTCGACCACAATTTAATGTTTTCATACGTAAGTATTGGTGAGGATGGTCAGTAAACCAAGACTATTATAATTTAACGCTTCGGCCAATATGATGGCCCTGTTCAGAACTTTAACGTCTAAATAATATATGAGGAAATTAGAAAAATCGGTAATTAAATATATTTCAATGTGTCTGTTGAACCTGACGCACTTTATAAAAGTATAATTATAAATTATCTTATGGGGCTATAACCCTGTTGAAATATATAAAAAATAAATAAAGATTCTAAGAAATTTTAAATCATACCGTAAAAGTTTGATTTAAATCAACACAGTGCATGTGTTTGCGTGCACATATATGTATGCAGTCAAGAGTCGCCAATGCATCGCCTCATAATGACCCTCATGCCCCTCATGTATGCAAAAGATTCATGTGTGTGCGAATGAGGCGAATGAGAGTTATGGCGAGTGATACGCGGTGGACTATACATAGTTTAGAATGCATGAAAAGAATTTATGAAACATTTTTGTAATTCAGTAAGTTCAATGCCAATTATGTACGTGTGCTCGCATGTCAAAAACTCACCACAATTGCAGGAATGTAGCGCCTCAACTTCATTTCGATTGCTATTTTCTTCGTCATCTTGAAAGACGTCCTGCTCTTCTTGCCTAGTGTCGTAGTATTCGGAATCATGTTTCATTTCTATTGTTTCTGCCGTGTCGCACATATTTCCTGCTACTTCGGTGGTAAAATTTAAATAATAACAATTCGTAAATGCATGTATATTTAAGAAAACGTGAAAAATATTAATCCAATAATTACCTCTTTTTCTCCGTCGTCGCGACGCGTCATCCATAAGATGTCCGATAGTTGGCATAAACGTGACCATGAACGACTGACAGTAAAAGGACGTACAATTTGCCAACAAAAGGGCTGTATCGTGCGGTGACAGTGGTGACACCCTGATGGACGACGACGACGACCAACGACGACGACGAAGGATATGCGTCCATATTCGCGACTCCTTATTGGATGCGGCTATATTGATGGACTGGCCAATGAGAAACACGGATTTGGACATTTTTCCATGCAGCAGGTGAAATTCCGGAAAATCGATGAAGTCCAGTTTCTATTGGGATCTGACATTTGGCGCTATTGTCGGCGAATTCCCAAGCTTAAAACCGCCATTTTGGACTATGGCCCAATCACCTTTCTCGAAATGCAAGCTTATGTCAGATCCCAATACAGAAACAGGTTTCTACAGGAGCAAAATAAACACAAGTGTCAAAATTTGAGGTTAGGAATTGAGATGGTTATTTTTAACCAGCTGGAGTAGCTGCATCTCGTCGCCTAGATACTTTCAATTTGAATTTAAGCCTCCTCGACGATGTTTCGGGAGTATTTGACGTTACGTTACCGATGAACCGGGTCAGCGATGAAATCTGTATATAGATTGCTATTCTTGGTCCTCATCTTCGGCGGATTGATTGCCCTACTGAATTTTTCGAAGGATTTGTCGAATAAATTTTACGATGTTCGACAACGTACAAGTACAATATTGCCAGCGAAAGCCTCGGAGGGCGAAGTCGTTATTTGTGTTGTGGCCTGCGGTGACAGGCTGGACGAGTCTTTGACTATGCTAAAGTCCGCATTGGTTTTCGCCAAGAGGCCACTGAAGTTCATCGTCATTTCTGACTACGGTCTCATTCCAGCATTCTATGAAAAACTGAGTGAATGGAAAACATCCATCAACAAGACCTTCGATTTCGTAGTACGACCTGTTACGTTTCCTGAAAATAGCGATGTTTCTATGTGGCGAAAGCTGTTTAAACCATGTGCAGCACAACGTTTATTTCTTCCAGTATGTCTTAATTCTAGATTTCATCAGCATGCTTTCCTTTGCCTTGTAAGATTGTTCCGTAAAAATTCTTTACATTCTGTCAATGTTGTAATAAGTAGAATTTAACAAAAATTATTATTACCGTTGTTTGGTATGCTTATTATAATTGTAACATTACGTTGCAGACTGTGTTGAATGAAACAGACGCCGTCTTGTATGTGGATACAGACACGCTGTTTCTTGCTCCACCAGAAATTGTCTGGGATGAATTCAAGAAGATGAATGCGACTCAATTAGCTGCATTAAGTCCAGAACATGAAGATCCAAATACAGGCTGGTATAATCGATTTGCGAAGCATCCGTACTATGGAAAGCTCGGGGTAAACTCAGGAGTGATGCTTATGAATCTCACAAGAATGCGAGAATTTAAGTGGACGAATTATGTTATTCCAATCCACAAGGAGTACAGACTGAAAATTACATGGGGGGATCAAGATATAATCAACATTATCTTCCATTATCATCCCGAAAGTTTATACGTCTATCCTTGCCGTTTTAATTATAGACCAGATCACTGTATGTACATGTCCGTTTGTACAGATGCTGAGAAAGAAGGTGCTCTAGTACTACACGGATCACGTGGGACTTTCCACTCTCAGAAACAACCACCCTTTATCGCAATTTATCAAGCTATGCAGGAGTATCAATTAAATTCTGACCCATATGAAAACCTCTTAGTACCGATGAAAAATTATCTGGCAGTAGCTAACAAGTCAAATTGTGGAAAGGTTTCAAAAATCTTCATTATGCAACCTAAGTTGCATCTAGGTAAAAAATTTGAATCTTAATTTCTAAACTCACAGTTGAACATTTTGTATGAAGTCGGCGTGCCATTGTGATTGATGATCAAGATGATTCAACACATACTGAACATTTGTTACAATTCGATTTTACATCGAATATCGAACTAGAGCTTCGTGTTGATATCTGATTTCTGTTTTAACTACCTAGAATTGTTGATTAGTTATACTTGTTGCCGATAAATAATTTATGTAGTAGTTTTTAACATAGACGTTTTACGAGGGCGTGTTATGTAGAATCTCTGTTGTGGTACTTGCTTACAAGTATCAGCAATTAATTTCGATATATAAGCAGTAATTATTGCTAATTAATAGCTCGATGAAAGCGAATATTTGAATTAATAGACATTTAGGAATTTTTAAAATTTATATTGGTGCAAGATTTATAATTAATTGAAATTTCAAAATTTTAATACTCATCGTATTAATACTAATAAGTGCTATATACACACTTACATGCAAGTACGATTTAAAACTTGAGAAAAAGAATATGTGCAACGAAGTGTTCCGCATTCGCCGAAATGGGTCTAGGATGTAAGTGTACTAAAACTATAATATTCAGTATTATATTCATTTTTTGATGTAATATTGATATTTCATTAATATGCGAACGATTTTCGTATAGAAGCCAATCTCTCTTGTCTGACAATACTCTTTCAATTTTTAATAGTGTTTAAACAAATAATTTATTAGACATTGTAAATATATATTAAATTGATTTTATATAAATCCAAGCACTTTTATTTTTTGCTTGACCTTTCGTATTTAATTGGCAACCTTTATTACGGTGACAAATGTTTGAAATATGTATAAGTGTATGTAGGATCCTCGAAAGACAATTTGGTTTTGTTTTCATGATATTTCAAAAACAGTGTTCATTTTATAATGGAAGCACACGTGTTTGGCTATCACTGTGATAGCATTTGTTCATGGATTCCAAAGTGATTTAATAAACTACGAACGAATAATTTGCCCGTTCACTTTGTCGAATATATACAGGTTTAAATCTGAAAGAATTCTACTCGATTTTCTTTAAATTTTAACATAATTCTTAGATGTTTTATTTTTAGACTGCGGATAACTTGATATGAAATGCTCTATTAAATTTCTGAAATAACGAAATAGAGTTTTCTCGCAGAATTTTAATTTGTAATTATAAAACGAATATATACACTTTCAAAGGATTTATTTCTAAAATAGAAAATATTTAATATACCCCAAATATGGTATAAATTTCCTGTAAATTGAAAATCTCATGCAGAGTGGTCTCGATTATACTCGTATGGTATTGATGATGGCACATTGTAATTTTGGAATGATGTTCAGAACTCGATAGTAAATGGCCACTCTGTGCATTGCTTGAAACTGAAACAGAGAAAACAATAAGATGTAACAAACCGTACCGACTATAAACGACTTGGTTGGATTTTGACTCTGTTTCAACTATCAATTTTGTACCTTCGATTATTATCCGACTTTGTTTAATTGGCGAACGTCATTAGACGTCAGTATTTTTATGTTTTTTTTTTTATAATTTTTAAGTCTTATGCATTAAACTTACTCTTCTCCCGTGCAGGTTCGATAACCTGTATCTAGCCTATCGATAGTCGCAATTTCTTCAGAAGAAAGTTTGAAGTCAAATACGTCAATGTTTTGACGAATACGTTCTGGTGAACTTGATTTTGGTATTGGAATCATTCCATTGTCGATCTATAAATTAAATTAAATCATACATCAAATTTTGATATCCATACGACTCGTGTGAATATTTCATGATTATAACATAATATGATAATGTTACCAAGTATCGGAGCGCTACTTGGGCGTTGGTTTTATTATACTTCTTGGCAATATTAGTTATTTCAGGTGCATTAAGGGAAATTTCCGGTCCGCTTGGTTGGAAAGGGGTGCAGCGCCCGGTTGCTCCTAAAGGACTGTACGCAGTGATGGCGATGGATTTGCTCGCGCAGAATTCCCGTAGCTTCTTTTGGTTCAAATTGACGTGGGCCTCGATTTGATTCATTACTGGCTTAATCGTGGCTATCTCGAGGATTCGATTGATTTGTTGGGAATTGAAGTTACTCAAACCAATGCTGCGCGTCAAGCCAAGTCGTACGCATTCCTCCATTCCTCGCCAGGTTTCGACGAAATCAACTTCGTCCTGGAATAATAATAAGAATTGCTCAGAAATGTTCAGAAATTGGATTGAAAGTGATGGAGAAGGATTCACATTCATGAAAGTTGACGTAATTCAGAAAAGACCAGTCCAATTTCTGACCATTTCTACTGACTCATCATTCCTTTTTCGTTTACTGATGGGTAGGTATAATATATAATAAATAAAAAACCAAGAATCTTTTTTTATGCAAACTAATACGTCAAAAGCATTTAATTTCTCTGAAGAAAGTAGGATTGAAACGGATTATATAAAAGCTTCAAAATTAATAATCTATATATATTATCAAATTTTATATCCGTGCTCCATCAGAATATGGTCTATGTAGATGCTTTTTGAACACTTATACATGAATGCGGAATAACCAATACATATTCTGTACTTATTAAAACGGATTGGAATGGATAGCTCCAGAATTAAAACCAAATAGAGTTTGAATTCTTATAAAACCACCGGATGATGATGAATATCTTTTTTACTGCGTACGGTTGAATTTTTCTTATTTTATTATATATATATATATATATATGAACATGTAAAATATTTGTAACACTCACAGGGTATGAAAAAGGCCAATGCACCAGGTACAAGTCGAGGTAGTCGAGACCCAACTTCTTCAAGGACCTCTTACACGCAGGAACCACCAATTCTTGTTTGTGTTCATCGTTCCACAACTACATTTTAAAGTAGTATCAGTTATTGGAATATACGTTATTGATTGATTATTATTAATTGCTAATCATTATAATAATTACATCTATATAGTACGTGGCACTGACCTTCGTAACAATATATAACTCTTCACGTGTAACGGCACCTTCGTCAATTTTTTTCTTCAGCGACTCACCAATTTCGCGTTCATTGCCGTATACGGATGCACAATCGAAATGTCGATAGCCAGCATCGATCGCTAATTTTACTGCATTCGCCACCACTCCTGGATTATCCTAATTTTTTAAGTGCATATTGTGTATATCATTGTTATTGTATATTGATATCTATATTGTTATATCAACTTTTTTATAATTTGATTTGGTTGAAAAAGAGTAGGGTCCATATTCGCTTTAGAACCGTATATTCAATATTTATATTATATTTACCAGATAGCTATATATAGACGGTATAATATGTCGAATTGATATGCGGCGGGTTATTTACTACTATAATTATATGTATAGGGTGTCCTCCTTAATGAAAAAGTTAAATTTGAAAAAGGTATGCAATTTTGGTATGCGCATAAAACTCCTCTTTGAACGAATTTTGAGTTCTTTCTATCCCATCGATTGAAAATTGATTGAAATGGATAAGATAATGCATTCGTTCCATCATTCTATTTTGAATCCTGATTTTGTCGATTTCGAATATATGCTTATTGCAATGAAAAAATAATTTTCCGAAATTGTGAAAGTATTATTTTGCAATCCAATTTTATGCGTGAAATATATTGGGAATCAATCCTTGTGAATCCTAAAATAATAACAATAAAAAGAAAAGTAATAATAGAAAAAACAAAAAGAAAAAGAAAAAAATACAAAATGCAAAATGAATGCATTTGAATCCACAAAAAGTACCTAATTCCAAAATGATGAATACATTTATAAACTGGAAATCTGTTTAAAATGAGATCTTACGACCTATACTCGTTGAATATAACGAACTCTCGAAATTTCATGGGGTGAATATAATGTCACTCTTAAGTAGTGAAAAATGAGCTACTCATCTTATCGAAAGAGTGAAATATCATTCTTTAAGAGTTATATATTTCACGCTTTCTGGAGTGAATTTTCACTCTATATTGGAGTCCTGACCTTAAACAGAGTCAAATAGTGAAAATTCAATCCTTTCAAACAGCGGCACTATTTTCACTCTTTATAAAAGTGAAATTTAAAGAGATTATTATTCGTAACCTAATAGGGTAAGAATTATTTTAAAATTATTTACTACAATTCGCGTTAAATACGTCAAACGGTTGATAGAAAATAACAGTTGACAAAAATGAGAAAATATATAATATGCGTATACGAATGAAATGAACAGAAAATAAGAAGAACGTCTAAAAGAAGATAAAAAATGCTAAAACCAATATAATATTGTTTAAAAAATGCAATATTTGAAACAAATTATCCAACAATGACAAAATTACTAGAATCCCAGTACAAAATAAGACTGATAGGTGAAAACTTGGATTAAAAAGGATTAAAAATGATTAAATATGGATTCATTTCTTCTACAACGAATACTTCTGAATTCTTGTTAATCCAAGTTTTGATGTTTTAATTATTTTTTTACCGTGATGGGCGAGGTTATTAAAAATAAATAATATTCTAACAAAATCAACGATATTTATAAGAAAGTATTGAAAACAGATTAAAAATAATTAAAAATGAAACACAATAATCAAAGAAATAATCAAAAACGAAAATGGAAATTTGAAAGAAGCAAAAGTTGATGAAGATTGATAAAAATTAATGAAAGCTATAACGAAGCAGAACAAAATTTAATAGAAGTTGACACTAAAAATGGACAAACTTCTTATAAAATCTTGTAAATTTTTATTTATTCAAATATATATATATATAATAAAATTACATATAAATAAAGTGATAAGAGACTCAACAAAATTCCGTTTAATTTAAAAAGATCAATTTTTCTTTTCCGTTTATTTAATGCGTATAAGCATAAACGAACAACGAGTTGGGAGTACAAAAAGAATTCCTATCGAGTTCTAAACATAAGGTCATAACTAACGAATTCATAAAATCGCCGAGTTTTAATTCAAAAGAAAGTTTTTCGTAAACTCCACTCGTTCTCCAAAAATAAAAACACATTTTCCCTATTCTCTAAAGATAAACACTTTCTTTATGAATTCATTATGAACTCCTAAACCTGGTGGCCGCTCGGGGATGGAGGAAGAAATAATTGAAAACAAAAACAATACTAAATGCTGTAAATATAAGAGAAAATATAAATTCCAATTTGTTTTAAAAGAGATGATTTTTATTCACAAAGTATTAAAAAAGAATTCAATTTTTCAAAACACCGCGTTATTTCTGTACGACAGCTAATCGTAATCTAATCTATAAGTTCATATCAATTGTTTTATAAGAATTCTGTTTACGATACATAATATCAGAAACATATAGCAACAAATGATATATATTTACATTTATTTCGAAATATTTTTTTTTTCTTTCAGTATAGATAATCTTAGAATAGTATTTTTCGTATCTAGGGCGCAAAATGTCGCGCAAAATGATTTTTTGTCACATTAGACGCAGAAGCAAATACTTGATTCAAATGATTCCGAACATATATATATGCGTGCGTTAATATGTTAAATTGCACCTCTTGCATTTTACGCCTATATGTATATATATACGTGTGATGTGCAAAGTCGTATTTTGCTCCCAGTGAACGCAGCGCAAAACGTCATTTTGATATAAAAATAATTTTCGTCCGACAATAAAAAAAGTATAAAAAATGGTATTACCTAACATAGGCGTAACGCCACATTGCGCAAGCCCAAGGTGCGCAAAAGTTTACTTTATTTCCTACCCGCTTACAAAAATCTCCTTTCTCCATTTAAATCGAATAATTTTCAAAACGTTAATAAAAAAACAAATATCTCGTCAGTTTTATATATATAGATTTTTATACTTCGTATATATATAGCATATACTTACCGAACCTTGCCATGTTCCAAGGCCAAAAGCGGGAACTTCGTAGCCATTGTTCAACTTAATTTTATGCGGAACCGTCGACATTTTTACCAAAAAAAAAGACGAACTATACGATTATAAAACTTTACTGAACTCGAAAAAAAAATTGTGGCAATGTACCGGTCGAAACGCGCTGTTTTCTCTTGTCTATATTGTAGTCGTGGAAAAAAAATCCAGGAGAACGTGCATGCGTATAACTCACCGACTCCAATGGAAAGTGCCAATGTCAACGAGAAATACACCGACAATTATCGGATTATTATCGGATGATTGACATATCGGCACACATACGAGCAAACGCCTGTACACTGTTGCAAAATTCTTTATATCACTCGTTTTTCATACGTATATATACATATCGGGTTTACGAAGCTTCCATCGTGAGTCACCTGGTACTGGAGTCGGTAAAGTAGATTTCTACCGCGCCGAAAACCTGAAAATACGTTTTTCCGCAGCGGAATTCCCTGGTGACCGACAGATGGGGTGATATTATCCATTTCTCTACTTTTCCATTTGTATTTAATTATCGAAAAGAATTCTTCAAACATCAAAGTAGTATATCCCAGCAAAAAACATTAATTCAAATTGATTTGTTTTTGAAAAATTGAATCAAATTATTGCAAAGCTGCAATCAAATTAAAACAATGAATCACTGTCAATTAAAAATTAAAAATTGAAAATTTCACGTTTTAATCAAAATTAATCAAAAAATAATCGATTAGAGGAATTTCGAACGTTGCCAATAACATTGAATGAAAAAATGTTGATAGAAAATTCTTAAAGTCATTCAAAATAATTTCTCCGATTTTTTGGGCCTGTTAATCAAAATCAATCAAAAACT
Source organism: Trichopria nigra (assembly GCA_030522945.1). Classification (NCBI taxonomy): domain Eukaryota; kingdom Metazoa; phylum Arthropoda; class Insecta; order Hymenoptera; family Diapriidae; genus Trichopria; species Trichopria nigra. The sequence goes on from JAPYZR010007513.1 coordinate 20,761, forward strand.
TTTAATTAAAAATAATCCGTGGCGCAATCAATTCAAATAAAAAAATAATATTATTGAAATTGTCATTCAAAGCATTAAATTGTTATTTAAAACATTAAATATTAAAATTATTGTTCAAAACATAACAATTATAGATATTTACATTGTGAACCACTTTCAATAAAAAAACTAGGGGCTTCGCACCTGCGGCCTTCGGCCGCACCCGCTCAGAATGCCATAACTTTATAAACTGATATGTCAAGTCACATTCGCTCCATACACATCCACACAATTCCATTGAAAATGAACATTTTCAAAACTTCTCTCCTCCGCCGTTGGACGATATATTGCCTCAAATAACAAGGATCTTAACATGCCAAAATAACACCCTAAAAACTTGCGAAAATGTTTTTTTATCCCCCCCCCCCCC
>JAPYZR010007514.1:0-13718 GCA_030522945.1 Trichopria nigra
AGAGAAAACACTCCGCATCGGCGAATCGAGCCACGTCACAGGAAACCTGAGACTAACATCGTAAAATCTACACGTACTTTCTTTTGTTTACAACCGGTCATTTCTGTTTACAATTTGAAGGGATATAAATGCTATCCCGTGGATTCGCCACTTTTCAAGATTATACGATATAAATAAAAGCACAAATCTTGGTTTGCTCGTTTTAAGCCACAAAAGTATCATTACTGAACTACAACCCCTCCCCGCTTCCTTTACCTTGGAGCTGAGCATTATCCATGTTCATGTTGTCCAGGAATAGACGAAGAGAATGAGTGGTCAATTTTAAAAATCGGTCGAACAGATTTCCATTAAAAAATTCCCACAATTGAAGAATCGGAAAAATTTTTGTTGGTAAATTCAATATTTCGCCGCCTTGCGTCAGGCGAAGTAATTATGAAAATTTTGCAAAATACAATTCACCAATGAACATCGAAAAATCTATTAGAATCACCTAAACCGAAATTTTATTTATGACATGCATAAATAGAATAAAGAAAATTTTACGTCAATTCGAGATACCGATTTTTTGGCTTGGGACATTTCACGTAAAATGTTCCATAAGTTACATAAAATTGATGTATATTGAAAATGCGAACGAGGCATCTTGATGTGGTTGATCGTGATAGTGCCGAAAATCGTGGATCGTGCTCATTATCGTGAGGAGCTCCTCACATCACCCTTGGATTAGCCGTTGATCCCATCATAGTACATCGATTCAATCATGGATGTATTGATCTGATGAAATTAGATGTTATGACGTTTTTTTTAACGATACTTTATTATCTCTCTCTCTCTCTCTCTCTCTCTCTCTCTCTCTCTCTCTTAAATAAATCACGTGGGTTAAGTCCCGATCATCTTTGTCTCGCACATCTGAAATTTCTCTTTCCTGTCATATCTCCATACCTGACCCACATCTTCAACTGTTCACTCTCTACTGGCATCTTCCCATCTGTTTGGAAATCATCCCATATCATACCATTAAAAAAAACCACTAATCCTAAGTCCGTCTGATACTCGTCCAATCGCAAACCCATCTCATCTTTCTAAGGTCATCGATTCCCTAGTTACGCATCAGATCACTACTTTCTTGGAGGAAAATCAGTTGTTACACCCTAAGCAATGAGGATTTCGAAGGTTTCATAGCACACAAACAGCGTTGCTATATCTTCTGGATGATATCCGGTTGGGTATCGACAGAGGCTTTGTCACCATCTTAGTCCTGTTCCATTTTTCTAAATCCTTCGACTCCCTTAGTCATTCAGTTATCTTGCTTTACCTGCTTACGTGACCTAGGCTTTGGGGACTCCGCGATCCGGTGGATGCACTCATTCATGTCTGATCGATCTCAATCGATTATTGGACTGGATGGACAAGCATCTCAACTGGAGTATACAACATCAGGAGTCCCGCAGGGTACTCTCGGCCCGATTCTCTTCATCATCATCATCAACACCTTATTTTCCAGACTTCATTTCTGTCGAGACACCTCCATCATCTTTGCCGACGATACCCTATTGTATTCTATCTATCCACTCCTATCAGTCGCTTTAGTGAGACCGTAATGCGACTTAACAGTGATCTTGCTGAACTAGTCAGGTGGTCCCAGGACTTTGGGCTTACGCTTAATACGCCTAAAACTCAAGCCATTATCATGAAATTACGGTTGGAAATGATAGAATTCCCTACTCCAACGAAGTGACGGACTTAGGTGTAATCATGACATCCGACCTATCATGGAACCGACATGTAAACTCCATCTCATCGAAAGTACATAATACCCTCTACCGGCTTAAGTATCGGGGATCATTCCTCCCTCCCTCCATCAAACTATCACTCGTAAACCTCGGGCTATCTTAATGTCAAATTGCAACGCCTACAAGATAACGCCCTGAGATATATCTATCGTCTGCGACGGGACGACAGACTCGCGTCTTTCAGACGAAAGGCCAAGTGGCTGACTATTCCATTGAGAAGGCTTTACTTCTTTGGTAGTCTTACCTACCAGATAATTACCGCTAATCAACCATCATATCTTTTATCCAGATTCGTCCCCATTGACAACTCACTGCGCCGCTCATCTCGCATTCAATCATCCAATTTCACGCTTCCGACCCCTCGTACTAATATTTTCGGGCGCTCATTTTGGATTACGGCCATTCAATATTGTAATTCTCTATCTCGCTCCTTGCAAAAACTTTCATCTGCATAATCTTTTCGTTCTCATCTCTTTGCATCCTTATTTGCAGCCGAATCTTCGTGATGAGTGTCAACTGTCGGATTGGCTTGCTTGTTATACTACGGGATTTTAAACACTGTCGTAACCAACTATTGTACGTTTAAAATAGGTACATACAATTTTATACTTCCAGCTAATGCGTTTGTGTAAGTCTTATAGAATTTATATATTTAATAAGATTATTCTGTATCTTTCACATCCTGACCGAGCGTTTGTAACGGCATTTGTCATTGATGGAGCGCATTTTTCACTAATTTTCTGAGATTCAACGTCTCCCTACGGACTCAATTTTTATCAAAACGAAACGTGTGAGGATGCAAATTCTTCGTCTTTTCAAGCTCTACAACTTTATTTATATGTGCTATTTCGCTAGCTATTTACCGGAATGAGTTAGACGCGAAAAACCGCAAAAAAAAACAATTTTTTCCCTTTATGAGGCCATAACTATAGCGATATATTCATCTAAGATAATATGCTCTTCAAGGGGAATTTTTGGGCTTGAAAAAATCTTTAAAATGTGCCTTCACTCGTTAATATGGGTTGAAAATGAGACGAGTTATTGCAAAAACAGTAATTTTTTTTCTAAACTTCAATTGGTCACCATTCAAATTCTATGCGTCGGATCTAATTTTGGTAAAGGACTTTTTAATTTCAAATTTCACGAAGGATCGCCTCCTGAAATTTTATCCTCCAGTTCTGGGACACCCTGTATATCAAAACCGGTTGCGCTTATTGTACACCCTTGCCTCACTCCCTTTTCCACCCAAAAATCCTTAGATATTTTCTCCGCCACTTTCACTACGCACTTTGCCTCTTTGTATATCTCCATTACTCTATCCACCAACCCATCACTAACCCCTCTTTTACTCATCATCTCCCATAGAACTTTTCTATCCAGTTTATATTGCATGCTTTAAATGAAAAATCATAACCCATAATTTTTCCTTTTCTTTTATTCTTTTTTCAATTACATACTTCTACACCTTAATAAAAAAGGAAAAATTTTATTCCTTCTTCCGACCAATCTTGTACCTTCACCTCCTCAAATTTAATTTTCTCCTCCCTTTCATACCATTCTCCCCATTCTATAATAATCGGTTGATGATCTAACTTCCCTCTGTTCCATATCTTAAATCTTTCTACCCTCCCCATGCCTCCCAATTTACGATTCTATAGTCAACTACCAATTTTCCTCCTCCCTTCTCATAAGTCCATTCTCCTTCTTCATCACCTTCTTTCACTCTATTCAATACCACCCAGCCTCTCTCCTCCATTACTTTCATCAGTTCTCTTCCCTTGGCATTCACTTCTATATCTTTTAATCTTCTCCCTCTCTCGTTACCCATTTCCTCTCCTTCTTCCCAACTTTCCCCACCTCATATCCTTGCATTAAAATCTCCTACCATTTATTTAGGTTTTCCTCATCTTCCTTCTTTACCAATTGATTTAATTTCTCCAACCCTTCTTTACTTTCCTCGGCATTATATACCGTGAAGATTCTCCATTTTTCTTCTCCTATATTTATCATTCTTTTCTGTATTCTTTCCATTTCTATCTAAGTAATATTCATTTCTTTCATCTCCTTTCTTACACCTGTAATTACTCTCCCTTTTGCTCTTCCCTTCTTTTTCTCTCTTGTTGCTGGTTGACATTTCCATCTCCATCCCTCTGGCAACTTCTACTTAATTTTCTCCCATTCATCCTCCTCAATCCATGTTTCACTCATAGCTATTATATCAAACCTCTTTATATATGCCAAAAATCCTCATCTTTGTTTTTTAAACCCGCAATATTCCATAGTATTCCCGTAATTCTACTTTGTCCTTCTTCTCTCTTCTCTTTTTCTTTCTTTCTTCTTGACTTCCTTCTCTATTCTCTTGCTTGCCCTCCTCTCTATTTCTCTGCGAAAATTCTGCTCTGTATGATGAACTCTACGAAAGTCCATGTTATGACGTATTTCCCTCGCGGGGTCGCACAGTCCGCGGCCTTCGGCTCACCGTCCTTCCTCGAGGACTTTAGCGTCCCAGCTGACGCTGCGCCAGGTGAGCAGACTGCGTCGCGGTTTCGACGACCCGTTCAATTCGTTTCGAGTCCGGCTAGCTGTTAGTACCCGTACCCGCACTCGTCACTGAGAGCAGGAGCTGACACATGGGGAGTCAGTTCCTATCACCTTCCGAGCCTGAAATTCGCGAACACTCGCGACACTATAATTATCGACGGAGGGGCATGGGGAAAACGCACCAAATAATAAATTCACTCCATGCAATTGAAAAAGAAGGAATATATAATACTAATATTTATCGTAATATTAAAGTCCGAAGCCACTTACACCGTTTACCGCTGTTCACCATCTTACTATATTTTTCGACAACAAAGACTCGTACAATGTGCCGGAATCCTCCATCAGCTTTCCTCGCTCGATACTAACTCTAGGTTTCCAATATTCCCAATCTAGACTCAAAACCGACGCTCCGACTCCAAAATCGAGACTCGCCTCGAACCCATAACCCTAGAACTCCGAATTAAATTACCCAGACCCGACGCTTCGACCGGCAGGGCTCGACTGTCGCATCAATGCGTCTTCTGCCGCGGCTCATGTCTCTGTGGCCTGATTGTCTCGATCGTTACGCATGATCGCGTTCCTCTTGGTCGGGGCTCTTCGCGACCGACGCGCTACCGTTGGCCGCAGCTCTCTCGTTTCTCTTAGAACTCGAAATTGCGCTAATTTCGTATACACGGCGGAGAGCGACATCGTTGGCGTAACGATACCTTACAATGTAAACGATTATCTTGAGTTCAGTGTGACGATAAACATCGGGTCGAATTGAGGGCAGTCAAACGATAGCCCCTTGACGATGAGTAGGATATAAAGCGGCAGAACGTTGTTGTGTACAGCTGCAGCTTTTGATATCTCCTAATCACTCCACAACCAGCTGGTCTAATAAACTACCTTAATAGACAGTTGTAATACAAGTGTGCCCTTGCTCGTTCTGCAGGGGCTCCGCTTTCACGAGGGAGATGCCTTTTGCCCATTACCCCGCAACTCTGATGATTTGCGGTTCCAATCGACCAAGTCCGAATATCCTCCATATAGGACCCACTCGCCTCTGATAGATGGGGATACGTATTTCGTTGTTTCTTATTTTATCTCCAACCTCGCTGTCTCACACTTGTACTCTACTTTATTACACCGTACAACATAGACCACCAACACCAACAATGATCATGTATATTCGCGTGTCACCAGCTGAACATTGATGAGCAATTTTAAATTTTGCGACGAGATGCTGCCAATGTGAGAGTGGATATTTTAATCTTGGCGTCTCTTCAGTAAGGGATTCCAAAATAATCGCGTCCATGTTTAGCGAGATTACACGGTCTACAGTTGACATATGATCGTAACCGGGAAGACAGATTTTTATTTATTCGGTGGCAGTCGACTTACATCGGTTATAACACTCGATGCCGCGTGGACTCACATTTATAATGCGTTACAGGCTTTGTGAGTGATGAATCTAATAATAATGATAATAATAATAATCTAATAGTCGCCAGGGTTGCAGGGTTCTTGGCGAGTGTACAGTAATGAAAACCGTCCCGGTTGACAAATGCATGTTGCCGATTTAGGTTCATAAATTGGAATCAAACATCTGTGTTCTATGATTATGCTACGATATAGTATTCTCCGTTCCTGAGTTCGAAATTGTTGATTCAGCATGGAAGGTTCAGCTCAAACGGAACCCTCAGCAGGACGATCCCACTCCGGCGTCCAGCCAATCGACGTTAATACGGATGTACGAACGCACAACATGACTGGCTCTCCCTCCACGACACCGACGGTCGTCCTAGCCACTGCCTCTGTCTGGGACCACTCTGCCAATGGTCGATTCAACCACCTCTGACCCCGGTATCAACACGCGTGTCTGGGGTGGGCAACGCACTGGCATGCGTAGCTCGTCATGCAGCTTCGCTTACGATAACACCGGTTCGATGGCCTGAACCGTCTCTGACCACCCACGCCATCGTGTTACGTGACCTTACCACGTATGTGCCCGTAGCTCACGACTCGCCTGCCTTATGGCCTCACGTGATACAGTTACCATTGGCGGAGGAGAATCCTTCGGATCCCGCGCCTATACAAATTCTTATTGGTGCTGACCTCTATAGTTCCATTATCCAGCGATTCTAATGCGCGGATTCTCGAACTTATAAAACGATCCAATTCTTCGTAACGCGGGTATTCGGCTCGCGGGAATTCTTACAAATGATTGTTTATAAATAATATTAATACTTGTGATATTAATACATGTTATTATTAACTAAACTTGTCCGTTTCATTTAATATTTCTTACTTATTAGTCTTGTTCGGGATCTCGTATCGCTACTCGCAATTTTCGCAGCGATGCGACGGGTTCCGAGTTCCCCCGATACAGACCTCGTTCGCGGGCATCGGCCATTTTTCTCAATTGAATCGCGTCGATCTTCGATTCGACCGACGATGCTCTGGCTCGCGGAGCAGTTTCGCTAAATGTCCGATTTTCGCATTTCGGAGCAACGCGTTTTCGGCTACCGCCGCACTTTGCCTTGCTTCGTCGTGGGGATCAACGGACGAGGGCGAAAAACAAGCGAGTCGTTCGTTTTTTCTGGAGCCGTCGATCGAACTTCGATACGGTTTTGTTTTCATTTTTTCGTCGCAAAAAGGCTCGGCTCGCTCCCAGTACAGCTCATTTTGCAGCTTCGCAGCGGCCCCCATTTTTCTCGTTGTTTTGTAAGTTATCGACACAAAACGCGTATTTTTTTGCAAATATCCATCGTTGGCCTATTGCGTTAAATACGTGCGGACGCCAATTATCGTGGAGCATCGGCTCCTTCGTTACCTGCTGTGAATATTTTAATAGCTACATTTACGCTCAATATTAAATTGTAAAATATTGTGCTAATTGTGTCAATTAAAATAAGTGTGTCGTGACCATTTTCTTCTTTTTATTGTTGTCGCATTATCCTTCACTCCTGGTTCTGTCGAGTTGGTTCCGGCATCGTTCGCGGATCCGATTTTTAAGGAATACGCGACATATTTGATCCTTCGAGCCAAAAGTAACTGAACTTTGATCTTTGGAACTTTGGATTGTGACGTCATCTTTTCGTCATCGTTTCAAGATGGACGCCCTCATGCAATAACAGACTTTATGTATAAAAGCGTTGGAACGCGCTCTTCCGAATTTCAAGAAGCTCGGGAGAAATAAATGGACTGTCGCCATCGTCAATTCTCGGCTGACCTTGCCCAAGGAGAATTGGACGCGATTCAAATCGCCTACGCTGACACGCAACAGTCCCTCATCTATTTCAAGGAGAACATCTTCGAGGAAACGGATTGCGTTTTCCTGGAAACATCGGATTTTATGCTCGAAGATTTGGCAGCTTTGCAACCAGCAACAGCTTCGAGTGAAGGAGTCATCATCGCAGGTACGGCGAACCAGGTCGCCGCAGCACCAGGTATTTCCGCCACGCAAGGGTTACCACCGGTCGAGTTGCCGCGGTTTTCGGGCGATTTTCGTCAGTTTTCGCGACTGTCCAATGTCATCGATCGCGTTGGTCTCACGGATTCACGTCGGATGCATTATTTGTCGGCGTGTTTAAAAAAAAAAATCATGTTGTTAGGAAGTTCTGTTCATGAGATAATTGGAAAAAAGAAAATGAAAAAAAGTAAAAAAAGTCGTTGGGATGAAAAACGGCAATTTGCGACGTGACCATCGACACTCGAGACGCCGACTATCAACGAATTCTGTGGCGTTCGCTCGACTCAGCTGCGACGCAGGAATACCGGTTGACCACTGTCACTTACGGTACAGACCCTGCGGCTTACCTAGCCATTCGGGTCATGCAACAACTCGCTAAAGATGACGGAGCGCAATTCCCGCTCACTGTGCCCATAGTTTGGCATAACACGTACGTCGACGTCTACCTTTTCGGCGCAGATAACTTCGACCACATTCGGAGCATTCGCGCTCAATTATCGGGTCTTGGTAAAGTTCCATTTCTCGGTTCGAGGTTTAGAGGTAAAGAGGTTTGTTATTTTTGAAATATATCAGTCATCATTGGTGACTTAACCTCAAATTCTACACGTGGCAATGCTACCTGGATTCACGGCCTGTCATAATTATTTTCGCCAGTGGAGGGAGCCACGTACCGGCCTAGCCCTAAAGGAATCCTTCACCGTGTTGCGTTTGATTGACTTGTCACTGTTATCACTGTCACCTGCTGGGATTGATTGATATCAACGTCACTTATCGCACGATCATTGGTAAAACAGTACCTTGGACAAGTCTACTTAACCATAGGGTTGTAAATTACCGACGAATGATAACTAATTAACTATACTATTTATTTATATACTTTATAGTCTTTATTGAGGTTTATTACTACAGTATTTTTAAACAATTTTTATACAATGTCACATATTTGTCAAGGACCTTGTACACGTCAAAATACGGATGTTAAAAAACAAACCTTCTGTGGAAACTGTGACAAACCATACCACCCAAAGTGTACAGTGTTTTATTCAGTTAAACTGTATGGAAAACAAGCTACTGTTTGTAAGGCTAGTGCAGAGAAAGTTAACAAGACTTCTCCTTTATCTGCTGCCTCAATGGATGAAGAAATACTGTTCTCTAACATAGACCCACAGAATGTACCTGAAGCTATTGATGATCCTAATGTTGCGGCCATTTCTCCATTGCAAGTCTTCAACATAATCAGACCCTAACCTCGAGCTTCTATTGCGTCGGCTCGGTAAATTGGACAGTATGGAAACTAGTTTTCGTGTCTTACCTGAACGTATTGCGCGTATGTGCAAGAGAAGAAGCTCAACACTCTTCAAGAAGAACAAAGCTGTTTTGTAGAACGGCTTACTACCTTAACCGCTACAGAAGCTTCAACATTAGGTGAAACAATTGCTGCTATTGTTCAAATGAAAACTGACAATGAAGAATTAAGGAAAGAACTCCATGAAACAAGAGCTGAAAATCGTCGCCTATCAGCACAACTAATTACTGTTGCTAATTGCACAAGGATACCCGAAGCAGTTATCTCTGGCCTAACGCATAATTCTAATACGGACCTCACTAAGCTTGTTTGTAGTGTTACGAATGCATTTAAACTCCCTCTGAACACGACAGATATTATTAGTGCACGACGCTCTGGAAGGAAAAAGGAAGTTTTAATCGCTGAATTCCAATCAATGGTAAACACTTCTGGTTCGTTTCCATTTAATTTCTCAGATGGATGAGCTAATTGAAGCCAAACGTACAGCCAGGCGTCTCCTCTCAACACAACTAGATAATGCTCAATTAAATACTGCTGGGGCTCCCCCCAAACAAGTAAGCGCTCTCATCAACATCAACGAGAAACTAGTCGCCCCGATATATCGACTTCTCAAGGCAGCCATGTCTAAAGCCAAATCTTTTGGATAACGATATGTTTGGTATAATGAAGGATGCGTTAAAGTAAGGCATTCAGATGGCTCGAAAGTAATGTTAATTCGCTCTGAAGAAGACCTAGGAAAAATAATATCGATATCTGCTGCTAACGGGTCAACTGCTCGTAATCGTTCTCCAAGTAATTTTCGTAGCTCCTAATATTACTATTTCTCAGTCTCGTTGTGGATCTACGACAGTTCGTCATCAACAATCAAAATGTCTCAGAGTCTGCCATGCTAACATCAATTCGGTTAAAACACACATCGAATCTCTACGTTTATTTCTATCCACTAATCAGCCATTTCATGTTATAGCTGTCACCGAGACGAAACTTTCATAGATTATACCTGATGACATTATTTCAATTGACCAATATTCTATACTGAGCCGTGATAGAAATGTTAATGGTGGAGGTATTGCACTTTTTGTACACGAATCTCTTCATGCTACGATTTTAAGTCAATCTGATGGAGCTTATTCGGGCAAACCGGGTAAACCCGAATATCTATTTTGTGAAATCACCTGCATTTGTTTCTGTTGTGTACCGCCCCTCCCACATGCTCCTTTTGTTCGTGAAACTAACTTTTACCGCATCTCGTAGCTCATATGCATAATTATAGTCATAAGATAATTTTAGGGGATTTCAATGCTGATCAACTTTCTGATTCAGACGATGCAATTTGCCTCTGACAGTTGGCTTGATTTATGCATGGTAGGTGAATCGGATGAGATTCACTCTTTCTGGAAAACGGATACTCCATTCGTTGATGGTCATGATCTCATCACAGCGACCTTGAAAATTCAATCTAGCCCTACTTCAGACGAATGTTCTTTCCAGTACCGAGATTTTCTTAACTCCCAGGACTGGTCTATCTTTGACAGTCATTCTTCTGTTGATGACAAAGTACATCTTTTGTCTACACAAATAACAGCAGCGCTCAACATATTTGTACCACTGAAAACTGTCATGGTTAAGAAAAAACATTGTCCATGGTACACCATAAAACTCAAAAATCTTATTCGTCACCGTGACAGGCTATATAAAACCTATCGCCGCACAAGACAAGACAGTGATTTAATTAATTATCGCAAAGCTCGCGACCTTGCACATGACCGTGTTGAGGAATCTTGGCTACTTTTCTACCGCAAAAGACTATCTGTAATAACAAATCCTCAATATCTTTGGATGGAACTACGAAATCTTGGCCTTATTCCCTCGTTCCGTAAGGATTTGTCATCAAACTTTCACATAGATGAACTCAATAAATTCTTCAGTGAAGTATCTGGAAATCAACCTCCAGCAACTGATTGTGACATGCCAGATGTTACAACTAATGTGTAAGGCAGGCTGTAGATGGCTTTAAGTTTCGTGAAGCCACTTTAGAAGATGTTCGCGCCGCGATTTCCTATTTCCATACCCAAGCTAGAGGATTCGATAATCTACCGCCCATAGCTATCACTCATGCTCTTCCGGTAACAGCACCTTTTCTAATGGAAATATTTAATCAGTCAATGAAAGAAAGCGTCTTCCCTACCAACTGGAAAAGAGCCATTCTAATCGCCGTGAACAAGAATCGTTCGCCTAGTTCTCCATCAGATTTTCGCCCTATTGCACTACTCTGTTTTCTGTCCAAAGTATTAGAGAAATTAACCCATACTCAAATACAATATTATATATCTACCAATTTCCTGCTTAGTGATTTTCAGGTAGGTTTCAGAACGTCGCAAGCACTGCTTAAGTTAAATGATGATATTCGTGTTGGTATGGACAAGAGGCTTGTCACAATTATTCTGATGTTCGACTTCAGTAAAGCATTTGATCTCGTCTCTTACAAGAAACTACTTTTTAAATTAAGTCGCCTTAACTTCTCTTCAACAGTTTTGAAATGGATTGCACCATATCTCGACGGTCGGCAACAGGCGGCACTAAGTGCAGACGGTACGCTTTCCAGGTGGAGAAGAACATCAGTAGGCGTCCCCCAGGGATCTGTCTTGGAAGATCAAGATGTATTCGAAGTTTCGAGCCATTTTGGGCAATGGCCCAGTAATATCTCCTGAGACCATCTGAGTTTTTCCTACCACGCGTCGAACATCACGTCTCACGGACGGCCAATAATCAAATAATTGGACACGTTCCCTTGTCTTCAGCTGTCCTAAATGTCCTCCCGTCGGCTCTTCATGACATTCAGCCAGCACTTGGCGACGCTTCTCGCGGGGTACGACCAACTTCCACCCGTCTTCATCCCATACCACATCTTCAATCCGGTGGTCCGGCCGATCGGTGTATAACCTCTTCCCGATAAGCTTCCACTCTGGACATTCATAAGGCCGAGCTTTAACTTTTTGGTACTGCTGCAGATACCAATCATCTGCCAAATCCCCAACTTCGATGCCCGCTAGCTCGTTCGCGCCGTCTTCTTCATATATTCGCGACAACATATCTGGGACTATGAAGGGAACCTTTTCGATGCTCAATCGTACATGAGTATCCCTGCAATGCTAACGCCCACCGATTTAATCGGCCGGTTGGATTGCATAACCACCTAAGACTGCTATGATAGGTAATCGCACGGAACTGGTAGCCTTCCAAATAGGGTCGATATTTAGGAATCGCCCAAATTACGGCTAAACATTCGCGCTCCGTGACGGAATAATTACGCAAAATTCAAAACGCGGCTAGCAAAAGCGATCACACGCACTTCGCCGTTAATCTTCTGTATCAATACTGCTCCTAAGCCGGTGTCGCTCGCGTCAGTTTCCAGAATAAATTCTTTTCGGAAATCTGGCCGTTGTAAGATTGGCGCCGACGCGATCATTCCCTTCAGCTTATCGAAAGCTTGCTGCTGAATAGCACCCCAGTGAAATCGAACGTCATTCTTGGTTAGTTGCGTTAGCGGCTCAGCTATGGTAGCAAAACCTTCCAGGAATTTTCGATACCAGGAGGCCATTCCTAAAAATCGGATTTGTTTTAAATTTTTCGGCTGCGGATAATCCAGAATAGGAGAAATCTTTTCTGGGTCTGGGCGGAATCCGTATTCCTTTTCGAGAACGCCTAAATATTTAGCCTCTTACTGGCAGAACAAGCGTTTCTTGCGGCTATTAGTTAGACCCGCATCCGAAATCTTCTTTAAAATCTTTTAAAGCCAATACATATGATCTGCGAACGTCTCTGATACGATAATGATATCGTCCAGATAACAGAACGCATGACTCGACAACGTAGGCGCGCGCAGGCTTGCGTTCCCTCGCTTCGCTGAATCAGCCGAAAACAAATGCTGGCGGCGTGGCGGTTCTGCCGGAGGGGTAAATCGTGGAGGGAGCAGTCGGAGAGTGGGGGTTCATAAGCGGCGAGCTGACGAAAATCGAAAGTCCATTCAATGTCTGGCTCGACTATAGCAGTGGTCGCAGGGATGCGGGATGAGGTAGATTATAGGTTATATTATAATGTGAAATGTTTACAAAGCATGTCAAAACTTCGTCAATACTTACATTTATTTAATTTTATCACAATTTATTCATCATATCACATTTTTATCAGAGTTTGTAGTACCAGTGGTTTTACATTCGATCGAGCTTTACTTTATGTTAAATCTAATAACATTATAAACAGTAAGTAATATAAACTTTGCAAAAAACAACAAAAACTGATTTTTTATTTCGATATTAAATATATTATTTAATAAATTATATATTAATCACTTTGATTTGTTTCCTAAAAAGTCAACAATTTTTCTAATCACTCTTCGGTGCATGGTGACTTTAACCTTTCCATTTTCATCAACGCCGAAAAAGTTTAGTATTCCTATAAATTTATTTTCTTTGTACGCATTAACAATCATATCGTATGTGATACCATATTTTTTTCCTCGTAGCGTGTGTCGTGCATGTATTTAAAGCATTCATTCTTTTTAACGTTGCCAGATTAGTACCGTACCGAGTAAATCAAATCCAATATATGTACTTAACTC
>JAPYZR010007515.1:0-13275 GCA_030522945.1 Trichopria nigra
AAACAGTATAGGGGATTCCCCGACCTTAAAACGTTGCTTCGCAACGTTTTAATGGACAGTCCTGGAACTATCGGTATGACATAGTTATATATATATGTACATATGTTTCTAAAGGCCACCCGAAAATTTATATTATCACTAAAGAAGAACGGAGTAAAAATGTATTTAGGTGGAAATTTGTCTATAGACAATCGTAGGGCTATGTTATAGCTAGCGTCCTGCTAGGAAGAACACTGCTTACCAGTATTGCAAATCGAGACGGGAGCTAGGTCGTATTTTATCTTGGTGCTAGGCAGAACTATGGGGGATTTAGAAACCTATATAGTTGGCACTAGACAGTCTTTCACCAAGTCGCTATCTAAAACTGTCCTGGGTTCCACCTGGGGTCAGTAATAATAATAAACTTGATGAAATATGTAAATACCTAAATTCAATTAATTCTTCCATAAGTTGAAAATTTCCACATAGAATTATTAGCTTAATATAGTAATTTCGTGACTAACATGCCAATAAGTCAACCACGAAGTAACAACTGTGTAACGTCAATGTAACATTAATGTAAGAAATAACTATGATTTATTTGTTACAAAATTGTCACTTTTTGTGTTTGTTGGATGGGGTATATTAAATAAACAAATGTAAGAACAGAATTACTATTTTAAAGGTATAATGTGATTAGACAATATCTAAGAAATTATCGGGAATCTATATTAAAAATTTAGGAATTGAAAGGCCTTTTAGGAGAACTCATCTAACTAGATCGGTGACTATCGTGTATTCAAGGTCTACCCAAAGTGGTTCTTCGAAGTAGTTGGCGAAATCAAAAAATGCATTAATACACACACACACACGCACATATATATACATCTACATGTGTGTGTGTATATATATATATATATAAAATGTTCAATACACTAATAACTATATAAATATGAAATAAAAGACCTTTATTAAAAGAGAATTTAAATGAGTTTAAGACCCATTACTCAACCTGATCTCAGGTCTACCCGACAACATTAACAATAAAATGCTGATTTACATTATGACGACATAAAAATCTGTAAAGATTTAATGTGTAAAGTAAAATTTCTGAAATAAATATAAGACATTATTCCCGTAATAAACTAACAATGTTTATCACAATGATGATTTTCTTCTACCCTAAGTAATTGCAATCGAAATGTCCTTATTAATTTATTATTTATTGACAAATAAGATTCTCTATTGTAACAAAATATTAAAAGGGTTTTTAGGACGTATTTTCGCATTCTTCCACATTGTACGTAATAATAAGCAAGTCCATGGAACCATTAACTTTCAGTCTCAAAAAAAGTTTTTATTTTAAGCCCACAACATTGTTCTTGAACATATACATATACTTCCAAAGTAGATATTCAAACACGTGCATGATCAATGGCGTTAGGAATGGTGTGAGGGGGTCAATATGATCTTCAGAGTAAACTTCAGTCTGTATCGCCTGTACAATACTTTTAATGCATTAGATTTGTATGCAACTCGGTACTTGGAGCAGTTTGAGATCGTTGATCATTAATTACAAGCTGAAATGTGCGTATATATTTATTTAATATATGGTACGTATTTAATATCCCAGTAAATGAAAAGGGATTGAAAGGTATTGGCCAATTCCGAATCGTGCAAAAAAAGGATTCGAAGGAATTAAAGTGAATTCCTTTTGGCCAATACCTTTCAATCCCTTTTCGATTACTGGGATGGTAAATAAAAATACTAAAATTCACTTGATTAGAACGAAACTGCTTATGCCATGGGCCATTATACGAAATGTGTTTACAAACAACAATAATATTTGCAAGACTTTCGAGATCTTGTTAGTGTTGGTACAAGACCGACTCAATTTTACGTTCTAAATTCTCATGGAATCAATAGACATTTTCCCATATCTTTTGCAGAATATAATGATAACGTGATTATTTAAATTGTTTCGAATTGTTTGTAATAGAAACTGTAAGCATGTATGAGTGATAGCTCAATTTGTTCATTTTTCAATTCGTAATATGCATTCGTCATTTCTAATGTCGTATAAATTTTCTATGGCTTAAAGGAAATTAATCTTACATTTTGTTAAAATGAGTCAAATTTTTTGGAACCTCTGTATCTTTTTATCTTGGGAAGGCACATATTATTATTTTGTATACATTTATATTTGACAATCCTTTGCACTATTCAGGATTCATTATATGCGCTGTACAGTTTTCAATTCAGAATCGAAGAATTTTACACCGATAAATTAAAAGGTATATAATAACAATCTGAAAGTCTTGTTTCAGAAACTGGACATATTTACATTATACGTTACTTCATTTAATTGATTTCCCATGTATTCGTTTACATAAATCAAGAATAATACACAAAAAGGTGAAGCATATTTTCTTAAATTCGTCTATGCAGGTTTGTTTATACGCGCTATGTTATGTAAATGCTACAAAATTTAGTCAATTGTGAACGTGCAAACGTGTACCGCAGTACGGTTTATAAATTGTTATTCACGAATAGATATGTAGAAATGTATTGCCTCTGCAGTTATTAACGTAAAAAGTTAATTAGTGATGTGTTTGAGCTGATAGTGTCGCCAATATAGTAAATGTGTATGTGCTTTTTATTAATGACTCACATGACGTCGATGTCCTTGACTTAAAGTCTGAGTTGACATTGACTCTGACAGACATCTAAGAAAATAGAAAAAGTTTATGGCCTCGTGCTCAACCTGTTACTTGCATATTGACCTTTCCCTCTTAAATTGCACCGTGGAATCCTGCAGCATTAGCATCGATGTAATATCGCTACCTATTATACGGTCATTTTGCACTCTGCTTTAAACATTCGAATAAGAACACAGATACTTTTTAAATGCGCCATTTATTTAACAAACATCCCGCTGCATTATATTTTAATGCCATAAGTATATTTATACGCAGCATTTATTATTCATTCATTTTGGTATACGTATAGTATTCTATGGTAACCACCTCCACGTTTTCATAAATGTAACAAAAAGTAGAAATACTTAATGCGTATTACATCAAACTATAATTTGTAAATGATTTTTAATCTAGCCAACGAAATTTTATTTATGAACTTCTTATATATGCATACATCAGGTTGGTGACCTTCGATTCTGTCGGAGGAGATGCTATAAGATAGTATTGCTTTTTCCCTCTGGCCACTATATCGGCATTTTCAGAAATTATTTTTTGAAGGTATTTAACTCTCGACGCCTATAAATTTAGTACCTGCTGGTTCCTCTTCTGCGTGTAAAATATGTAAAATACAGGAACTATATCCCGTCGAGGAATTTATACACATGTATATGTGTATATGTATATGTATGCTTTAAAAAGTGGTGTGAATATTAGATAATACATATACATTAGATAATACATATATTATCTAATATTCACGACATTTTTTGATGTTGGAAAATTAAAAAAAGTCGATAAAAACTCAGCAACAGTCTTATTACGTCGACTAACTATTTCAGTAAGAGAATGATGAAATAATGCGATTTTATTTTTAAAATGAGCAGATCGCATCCTTATGTTAAAAAAAAAGTAATGATATGGAAATCATCGAGTATCCTTGAGAAATGAACTTTGTGGATCACCTTACACGCCACTTTAATTGACACTGTATTAAAAAACGTAATTTTCATTTATTCGAAAAACGAAGTAAAAATATATTTTTTTAAATAGTCACTTTGTTATAATTCGATTGTTTAACACGATCTTTCCACAATCGTCTTATTTCTATATACTCAATTTCACAATATACATTATAGAATGAGTAATTTTTTACATTGTCAGTTTTACATTTACGCATTATGCAATAATTTCTATTCATCTGCTTCAATAACTATGTAGAATTATTTATGCCATATTATGCATATCTTATCTATTCTGAAAATGCATATAGTTGCTCGAATAGTGCTTAATGAGGCGCAATAAGTGATCATATGTTGTTTGTCACTTTTACATATAGAATTTGACTGGGGCAATCCTATGATTATACCTGTACCTTGATTCCGATATTTGCCGCACCAATCCGACAGCATCGATGGAGAGTTGCACAAGCGTTTGGTTTCCCATCTTGGTAGGCTGGTCCGGCCAGTTCCTAGCGGGTTCGCGTGCGAATCACTTACGTCTTTTTGTCCGTTTCGTTGTTGTCGTGATTTCCAAATGACAAAGCCTGCTCCCAGTGACTAAAAATCTTAAATGATATCGAAGAAATCGATCGAACTTACAAGATCTGAAGACTCGTATCAAAAGTTTTAATTGAAAAGTGACACATCAGCAGCTGAGGTTCGTTAGTTTAAATTCAAGTATTGTTTGGGTGTTTTTCTAAAAGTATCTTAGTGAATTCGAGTGTAACCTACTGAACTTGACAATTCAAAAAAAAATATAAAACGTCAAAATTGAATATTCTCTGAAGACAGACTTTAGAAAATCGATGTGACTTTTGTAGTAATTTCAAACATCGTAACTTTCTTTGTGCAACTATGTACGCGTTGTCTTTCATTTATTTCTAGAATAGTATATATTGTGGTTTTATAATTAATTTGATAAATGTTCAATTTATAGTGAAATTATATTTTATGAAGAAGAGAATAAAATGTTATTTCTCCTCCTCGTAGGTGATCAGTTTATCTATAAATTTCACTTTGACATAAGTTCCTCAGCAACTTGTCAAAATGAAACAATGCAGTGACCTGAATATTTGTCATCACAACATTGCAGTATTTTAAATATCAGTTATCCTTTTGACCATTGATTATAATATAATTAACGCGTAATCAAAATTTTATTATTTATTGGCTTTCACGCGGTTTTCATCGATACGAAACAAGATTGTTCTAAGATTTTGACTTCCTCATGAGCCCTTGACAGTTATTTACCATTCATGTCGATAAGGACCTTATGCATCGCGATGATTATATAGAAGTATAATTTTGTTTGAAACACAATAAGTATTTTTTTAAAACATGATGAGTACTTTTTGAAACTCGTATAACGTCTTCACTGTAGTTTTGCCTCGATTGCACTTGTGGTTAACCACTTGTGAAGCAAAAAATGCCGTCGACTCGGAAAAGCTTTAAAAAAACAATCCAAACATTATATAAGAGGAAAATACATTTTGGTGACTATATCGAAATTTACAAATGTAGTAAAAACGAGATGTACATATCATATTTATTGTAAAACGTAGTGAATTTTGCTGCACCCTTAGAGAAACGGAAGACAATCGATATTATATCAAATGAAAAAAAGTAATGAAATAGTTTTATATAAAATAGTTATAGTGATTCATACTAAAGTATAGCACTACATATATCTACAATATACGAAAGAGGAAAAAGATAATTTCTTTTCCCATTCGATTCGACGTCATATACTTTCGTCATCCGACATAATAATTCTGCAGAAAAACAAGGTGCATGACAAGCACGTCACTGCAGACGCTAAAGTTCTGGAAGAAATATAAGAAACTCGTTATTTGAATTCGCCAGTAATCAAATATTTATACACAGAATTTTCTAAATCCATTGCATACGCAGTATTATATAAAAAAAAAATTATACTGATAGTCATCCTTTATTTTGCAATTTTACCGCAGACTTTGTTTTTTTTTTTTTGTCGAAGAAGAAGAGTTAATAAACGAATGAAGAAAAAAAAATGACATTTTCCTTTTTTTTCTTCTTCAGAATGATTGATTTTGTTACATACAGATATAGAGGATACGCATCCATTGCGACGACAGGTATATCTTCCAAGAATAACAACCTCCTTAAAGACTTCGTAAAAAGTGCGGAAACATTTACATCAGTGACGGCTGTGTAACAAACAACGTATAGACATGATAAAAATGTTACGTTTGAAATCTTTAAATTCATATTTCTTTTGCAAGGAAAAGTACTCGATATATTCTAGAGGACCTGATGTAGATATTACAGCTATATTCTCGAAATATTCACATTTGCGACTATTATTATAAGCGGAGTGGATCGTCAGAATGAGCGCACCTATATTTTGAATTACATAATTAAAATACGTAAATGACATAATCGGTAACTTTTACTTTTGCTGTACTTATTGAAATCAAATTATTCCATTGAATATCGTTTAAAGTTAGGATATTTTTTTCGATTTTTGTCGTTGAAAAAAAATTAATGATTTAACAAGTCTGACTCGGTCAGCTAACAAAAAATATTTAGACAAAAAATTTGTTTTAACGCTTCATTTAACTCGTAGAATTCTTTTAGTTTTGTCTCGTATTTATTTTATTTTTTATGTACACAATTGTTGATAACTTTCTAACGTCGATTTAAAAAAGTACATTATTTTAATGCGATTAATAGAATATGAGTCATCTATTATTTTCTTTGACTATTGAAATGTAGGTCTTATAAAGCATAAATAAGGCAAGAATGCAATAAAAAAAAATGATGACAAAAAATGTCAAAGAAATCGTTTATTCAATTATCTACAAAGAAAATAGCCATTGAAATTAAGCAGTGGTAAACTTTATTAAACAATTAAATATTTACTGTACGTTTTGGAGTAAAAACCCTCCGGTGAGGTTGACGGTCGAAGGCCGCCTGCTTCAGGATCCCTAATTTTTAAACATGTTCTTAAACATATTAATTAACAAATCCACTTGCTTGATAAATAATTACGATGTTTTGATTATCAAATTTTATTTTATTAATACATATAAGAAAGAATATATTTTATAGAATTATTGCTTTTATAGTCGTAACTTTCAATGTATTCTTCGTATTTTCCTCAAACTTTCAAATTTTGAAACAAGTGATATCGTATGCATTACGCAATTATTATTAACTGTTTTTCTGTCTAGAAGTTACGATTTAATGGCTAAACAGCCTCGCTTCGCGCCTCACTGCACTATATACTCGAATCGTGCTATTAACACAAATTTCGTCGATTCAACAAGTTCTTTCTTTTTCGTTTATTGTATTCACTTCTCTCTCCCTTTCTCTTTATCTCTCTTCACTCTAATCACTGGACTCGCTCCATACGATTTACACGTCCTTCTCGATTTAATAGCTTTAAATTGTCGGAAAAAGAGTCAAGGCTCCTTTTTCCATACGCCCAATATAAATACTTTACAGCACTCAACGTCTGCTGTAGAAATAATACAGTTTACTTTCTTTTTAACAATATGCAGTGAATTCTATTTGGTAAATCATAAAAAGATCAATTTCATTGGCTTTCCTCATTCTTCGTTCATATTGCTCGTGACTGGACGTTATAAGCGTGAAACTTTAGTTTAAATTTGATAGCCTATAAATAATTTTTGATGAAATCAAAGATTTCTCAACTTCTGTTTCGTCAGTCTCGTAAATCTAATTTGGAAACGAAAGTAATTGGGATTCCCGGTTATTTATCCCGGTGTTTCGATCACACGCTTATTCTTATCGACCGAAAATTAATAAAAGATTATTATAAAAATTACTTCTTAAAAAATATTGACAGTCATTTGACAGGCCCGTCATCATTATTCCAATAAGTTTCTGAGTAGATTTTCAGTCTACTTCAAAATTTAATCAGTTCTAATTTGATCCAGAATGCGAATTGTCTTATAAGAGAATGTTTGTGATATCCGTTTTTGCTCCTAAGTATAAGACTGAGTATATATACTAACGCACGTGTGTACAAGATTACGAACAAACAATTTTTTATGACAGTTTTTAAGCTCCTTTGTAGACTTGTAGCCTAGACAGTTGATGAAAAAAAGAGAGAGTAATCCATGAATAATGGGAGGATTCCGAAAATATAAAAAGATGAAAAAAATTATTTTTAATTAAAAGTACATTATATAAATTGTAGAATGACTTCTTCGAGAATTTCATGCCTTTAAAAGCTAGAAATTCAAATGACCAGTACTGGCGATTCGTAAAAAGTTGATGACTTTATAGACATTTTTTGTTAAAAACAGACGACATTTAAAAGCGGCATGACAAATCAAAGAGTACAAATATTTTTTTTTTTTTGTTAATACCGACTAAAACGCAATATAGGGATTTTAGTTTTTGACGAACTGAAAGGAAAATTGCAAGAACAAATTAGAAGAGAAATTTACAAATTGTTATTTTTTATGAAATGAAATAATAAGTGACCGCAAGTCGTGTATAAAATTCGCATATATTTTTTTCATCTCGTATTGTCCCCGCTTTTATGACACTAATTTCGTCAGATCGCGGGTCGGCTCCTGGATGGGCCAAACACGTTTTTTTTTGTAACAAGGCAATTCTCTTATCTCTTAACCTAACATTTTTTGAAATCAGCACCCGACGCCAGTCCCCCTTGCATCATATGAGCTGACTTGGCCCCCTCTATACCCACAATAAGGTGCCTGTAATGGCATAGGAAAACCGCAGAAAACCTATGCCAAGTACAGACGGAAATTGTCCCAGGACAATTCCCGTCTTGTCATTGTTGACTAATACTTCATCAGAATGATGCAGGACAGCGTTCAGAGCCAAGCGTGATGGTTGAGTCCGCGCAGACTGCGAGCGCCTGGTTGACACGCAACCAGTTATACACTGTTTTTTTTTTTTTTTTTTTTTTTTTTTTTTTTTTTTTTTTTTTTTTTTTTTTTTTTTTTTTTTTTTTTTTTTTTTTTTTTTTTTTTTTTTTCTTTTTACTGACGTCTTAGTTCGCACAACCTTCGCGCCACTAATAAAATTCTCATATAATGGCAATTCGATTCGCGAAATCTCTATTTGCATTCTGGTCATATTTAAATAGCACGATCTAACCGTAAGAAAAAAAATATAGGATGCACAAAAATATACAGGGTGTCCATTAAGGATCATTAATAACTGAAGAAACGATTTAAAAAAAAAATGTATCTTTTCGATTTTTTCTGTTTTTCTTCAGTTATTGGCCCGGTCCGCGACTTGATAGACATCCTGTATATATAGGAATTCAAAAAGTATTGTTATCTTACAATTATGAAATAGTATTCCATAATATTTTCGAGCTTCCTATTGTATGTTTTCGTACAGGTATTCCACGTGGGTAACCGCGGGAGAGATGATTCAGGCGGCATGTATATGTGTGTGTACGATCCTTACAATACGGTGGCTATATAAATTCGGTATCTTGCGTCCGACACAAGATGAAGCATTCCCAGCTAATTTGAACGGCAAATAGGCGTCAAAATGCCGTAATTTACGAAACAGCTTTAAAGACACGTCATCACGACAACAAAATCCATATCCTCTTATAGGACGAACCACGTAAAGACATGTCAGTCTCACAATAAAATGGTGTCACCAACTTTTGCGAAATCGCAAGTTTTTAGGTTACTATTTTATTGACGAAATTCGTACGTCCTTGGAGTTATAATAAATAAGGGGTCTCGAAATTTTAAGACGTCAAAAACATTAGCGTCGGTTTTGAGACATTTTCAAAATGAAATGATGGGACGTAACATTTTTAAAAGTCTTAATTAGTCTTTATTGGTTACGTTTAAAGTAAAACTTTTCTGCAGGTCCATACCATGGACCTTATTTTCAAAGGATATGTCATGTATATAAAAATAATGACTTATTGTATTGATAATTTAATTAACAGATAAAATTAAATCTTCTACATATTTGTAAAATCGACCGTAGAATTTGATGCACGGAATAAATGATATAAGATTCATTGATTAATTCATCAAATTTTCAACTGTTTAAAAAAATGTTAAGGCCAAACAATAAACACAGAATTAATGAATGTTATCAAATTACTAGATAACTACGAAGCAAGAATAATTAGGTGATTTGATAAACAACAAGAAAAAAAATTGTATGATATTATTGGATGTTGAAAAGTTATATGTGCATTATAAACATGATTAAAATTACAATTATATCAAATAATGAATCACAAGTTTTCATGAAACACGAAAATTATCCCTTATATATATATATATATATATATATATATATATCTGCTCATTGTGATTTAAGTGCATCAATAAATATATCTGTATACAGAAACATTTTAGAAGTACATAAAAAATACAACACGCAGATACGGATTTATATTAAATCAATCAGTACACAGATGCATATCGATATTATGAGTTGTTAAAATAAAAAAAAAAGATAAATAATAACAAATATAACCTATATAAATTTTTGTCGGTGAGCTGAGTCAAATATAAATAAATAAATAATGTTTGTCGCGACGTTTCGGTGACATAGCACCATTGTCAAGCTTATCAGATGTTCAACATAATAGGACTAATATTTTCGACTGAGTGATAAGAACAAATTTTTAATACTAATAATAAATATATACTTTACCCAAATCACAACATCAGTCAAATTCGAAATAATTTCTTGTACTATTTTTTCATAGTTCATTTTATATATTATGGGTGACTTGTGTTCTGAAAAATGGGCGTTAGTTCCATCAGATTGCAGATCAAAGAATCGGAAATATCTCGATTTATGATTAATCAATTTTTTTTAAATCGCTTAATGTTTTATTTCGTGTACTTTTTATTTAATAAATGAAGCAAGATACAAGATTATTCTTTTGTTGATAGTCGGGGATATCAAGACTTCTAATTATTTAAAAAATGATCGATGACTGTTTTATTATATTTTAGTATATATATATATATACGTATATATTTTTTTTTTTTTTTTATAAAACTCCGGATATCTCGACTTCTAATTGGCCAATTTTTAAAAACTGACGACTGATTGATCGGGGATATAATTTCGAATATTTATAGTACGCGTTCATCATTTTCCTGTGTTAATTTCATTGCGATTGTGGATATCTCCGCTTCTAATTGGTTACTTTAAAAAAAACGATATAGCTTTAAAAATTCGGTAGTTATAAATATAGTTAATATAGTTAAATAGTAAACTAAATAGAATGCCAAAAACTTTTTCTGCGAACGTTGAACGACTAATTAATTTTTTGACAGTAAAGTTATGCGTATTTGAAGTGTTAGTGATAATATTTCTTGGATTCCCCCCACCATTGTAGTATGGGTATATCCTAAAAACTAATCAGATCTAAGTTTAGTCAACTTGCAACTATAATTATTTATAATGTGATCAATTTTGCAATTAAAAAAATTACTTGAGGTAATATTATATTTTGCCAAAAGCTACCGATTTTAAAAATTACATCAATTTCTAAGACATGACTGATATTCCTCATGTGGAATTTCTCATATCTAATTTCTTTCATGAGATACAGCACGTATAGTAACGTAAGTACGTACAAGATTTCGGACAGAAATATTTTATTGCATTTTTTACGTCTATTATTATGTGTAACATGAATAATTGATTAAAAAACATGGTCATTTTTTTATCGAGTGATCAAATCCAATACTTTCTCCAACCTACGGTATGGGTCGAAGTAAATGTACTATCTAACTATATTGATGTAGAGTAGGTCATTTAATTCAATGATCAACTTTTTCCAATCCTATAATAAAAGAAAGTATTCTTTCATGCACATTCGGTTTAAAATAGCACCTAACCTTCCTTATACTTTGATTTTATTATGACCCTATAAGAAGCTGTTAAAGTAATAAAACTAGACTGTATAGATACAATTTTAAGATGTCAAGGGAAAAATCAAAGGCATTCACAGCGGATGGTGTAAGAAACATTTTATATCAACGTTAAACATATTTAAAATGTTTACAGCGAAAGGAAACTTTAGTTAAAGGTAAAGTTTCGTATATCAAACATTTCATATAAAGCAAAAGTTTGCAGTAGCAGATACAAGAAATTTTCATTCGTGTCACTCGTCATTATTTGAACAGCTGCTGTTAGTTTTAAGAACCGTATACATTATTTAAAATCGTGCTAAGCCGCATTAAAAAAAAAAACATTACGAAATTTTTCACTGTATAGGTTAGGAATTATCAATTTACGTTTTGGACGAAATCGTTACAAATGTTCCAAAAAACAATCAAAAATTCCTGGAATCACTTGTTTCAGAACGAAATGTAATGAATATTACATATTGCTGGACTGACTCCTATGTATTATCTATAAATAAAAACATTTTATCGAATAATTTCTCGCATTGAATTTAATATTATGATAACTTTAATATGATCTTGATCCGTTACAATTATAATTTCAAACATAGTTTCATTTTATTTGCAAGAATAAACACTAATTTCGGACAAACGTATTTAAAAGTAAATATATAATTGTAAAAATGAAGATGAATGCATTAAAGAATATATTTTTCAGCCATGGATGTAACTACCAGCACAATGCAAGCACCAGTAGCCACGATAGAATTAAAGACAAGAAGGGCCCAATTTCAGACTCAGACGTCAACAGTTGATACACGACGTAGGCAGGCAGTATGTGTGAGAAGAGCTTTTAAAAAATATGGACCTAAAAACAATCCAAATATCATCCTCGATGGTCTGAACATGACCGTTCCTAAAGGCACTATGTAAGTAAATATTTGATTGATTATTATTATTATTTATTGTTACGAGTAGTAAACGTATTAATTGTAGAGAATACGATTTTGCCAACATTTCGCGGTATTGCTGTAATAATTTTGTATAGTTCCAAACCCAAAACCGATTTTGATTCGGCGTTTGGTATCGTACGAAGTGCGAGGCACCCTGGGGGGCATGCTTTACTTGAATTCTTATTATTTCTCATTTTTTTGAAAATTATGTATATTGTAGTGACACGTAAATAGAAGACCATAAAAAGAGTATGCAATCTTCGAAAAGTCGCAAGAATAAAATGATAATAAAATTTATTAGTTTCACCTGGGCGCCTCGTGTGAACGGGACATACCTGCCGCTGTAAAACTGTCAGTATCGCACCATCCCGGACTGACATCTTCTGACATTATACACATATTCCGTGCTTTTCTTGCAATTTCCTCTTGATTGAAATCGTCAACACTTTATTTTTATGATTACTAATAGATTCCTTGAAATCGAAAATATTAGTATATGTTTGATTTATGGGGATTCGTTATTTTGTTCTGGGTTTAGTCGATTTTTACAAGGAGTTTCATAAGACTACGTGTTAAATTGACACTTTTTCGGTAGCGATTTTCCCGAAAATTACATTGTCAACCATGCGTTCTTCTGTCGTCCAAATGAATCAGATATACTTCCCAATAAACATTTGGAGACATAAATATCTAAAAGATATCTTTTAGACGTCTTTATTTAAAAGGATATCTAAAAGATGTCTTTTGGAAAGATGTG
>JAPYZR010007518.1:0-20553 GCA_030522945.1 Trichopria nigra
AAAAAATAGGGGTTCCCATTAAAAAAAAACCGTTTTAACCTCTAAATAATCTTGAAATTCGAATTCAAGGTCAAA
This sequence comes from Trichopria nigra, assembly GCA_030522945.1. Taxonomy (NCBI): domain Eukaryota; kingdom Metazoa; phylum Arthropoda; class Insecta; order Hymenoptera; family Diapriidae; genus Trichopria; species Trichopria nigra. Next base: position 76 of record JAPYZR010007518.1, read on the forward strand.
GTTAATGATACCATTGCATGTCCCGCTTCGCCCCCTACAACTTTTGTATGAAGTATTTTTTTATATTATGCCTCTATTTCGAGATATTTCCCATTATAGACTCATTTGGTCCACCCTGTATATGACAGGAAAACTTTTATGAAAAAATGTACAATTTTTAAATATATAACGAATCGACAAAAATGAAAAAGTCCACGAGCGTAGAATGTCCGAAAAAATAAAAACCAAATGAGTAAATTGAAAAATCAAGAAAATTACTATTATTATCAGAAATTAGAAAAGATCGGAAATAATAATATAGCAGTATAAAAATCACTGCATAAATGATGTGCACATACGTGGGTCCGTCAATAATACGAGCAGAAAAGCACGTAAACTCATTTCTCCTATATATGTATATATATAATATATACACGGTAGCTCATTGTGTCGGCCAACACTTCTGTTTTGCCGGCGGCGCTCGAGGACCCTCTTCAATCCCAGGACGTCTGATGGTGAATAAATTCCGACGACACGCGTGCCCTTGCGTATTAAACGCCCTTCGATGGCCCTTACAGGGCTTCGCGGCCAAAGGGCCTCTTCAGACATTTTGCGTTATTGCTCGTTTGTTATTGCGAGAAACAATGCTACAATGATCGCTGTTTAATGACCAATTCGAAGTATGCTTTACGATTGCTCGCTCTACGTTACCCCATTGAGAATGAATCCCTTTTTTTCTTTTTGGTACAATCACAACTTCTCTCTCAACGAATCATTTCAATTTTTATGAAATAAAATGAATGAAAAAAAATGAAACAATGAATAGTACGTATGACAATGACTAAAAATGTATTAAAAATATATTGTTAAAACAAAAATGACTACATGGGAGTACATCATCTACGCTATATATAAATTTTCAAAAAAGCATTCTCACGTTCTAAAAAGTCAAGTGTAATCGAATCGGTGATTTTTATTCCTGATCTTATTTACTATATATCGTGAATGATAATAATCCACCCTCGAGGACCGTGCGGCTTCGTGAGAAAACTGGAGTAAATCTCGTAAGAATGGTGGGAGTGTTTGTTTATGTCGCCAGATCAAATGGGATTTACGGAATTCGGAACAGACCTGATCCCCGTGCCGTAATCGATTCCTATATAGCCGATGCTCGCACACAGTCGCGTTCCCATGAGGGGAAACCACATACGAATGCTGTGTGACAGGGGTTTTTTAATCCCTGCGGTCATTAATAGACGTGTCCTTTACGTTAACTACACACAGAAGTCATGTTTCATTCACGACTCATCTTTAGCAAATATTTCTCATTGTGTAAAAGTCAGGGATGACGCGATTCAAAGTCTCATTATTTTGACAATCTAATTTTTCGATTGTCGCGCAAACGCCGCAAAGAGGACCCTATTAAGAAAGGGACATATATATACGTACAATCATCTTATTATAATCTCATTATAGTCTCGTTTATACGACTCGAGTGGTGGCTTTAGTGATGGGAAAGTGATTTGAGGTGAAAAAGACTAATGTCGGTGAAAAGAGACATGGGACGAAAACTTGAAATAATTATCAATAAATGTGCGCTTAATCGATCGTGATAATTAATAACATATATAATGATCGTCCCGGCATGTGTATAAAAGATGTCGGATGTCGCAGGGTCGGAGACGTGAATTTATATGATTTTAATTGCAGGACACGTAGGAACGACGTTTACCGACCGTCGGTAATACTATAATAATGGCCCCTCGGCCCACGACGTTGGAATTTTTTGGCATCGCGTCCTCGATCTGGCTTTATTAAGAGCCTCCCGATGTATAGCGCAGATCGCCGAATTCGTAATTGGTCCGACAAATAAATTGTAGCACACAACAAATTAGATTCTGGAGGAGGCCACCGTACGCTTCGACGGCAGGTGACATGCCCGCTTACCGAATATTAATAAGTCCTTCGGCAAGATTATGTATCCTACATGCACTTGCATTATGTGCATATAACGTGCGTGGACGAACAGGCTCGTTGTCAAGTTGCGCCGTTTTGTGCCCGCAAGCAAAACGAATTTACACGCGAGCGAACCACTTCCTAATGGATTATGTATGCAACTTTATCTATATCGCGGAAGATCGTGCCGGATGTGAGGAATAAAAAAAAAAAAAAAAAAAAACACAAAATTATATTTCGGGATACAGTGTCAAACGCGCCCCGTTGGAAGCCGCCGAATTTTTAATTACGCCTGCACGTATGCATATATCTCGAGGGTGTGCCTTAAATTATTTTCCATATGAATAACTAAGTGTTCGCGATGCGTGCAGGAAGCGTTTTTGGAAACGAATATGTTAATGTCACAGAGGGACGTGAGATAAGAAGTGAACAGTAACGTCTTTCGTTTAAAATTATAAAAGACAACTTTTTGAATTCTTTGTGCACAAATTGTATGCGAAACCTACTGTAACCATAAAATCAATATTTGTTAATATCGATATAAAAAAAAAAAATAATAATTTGTAACTGATGACATGTATGTAAATAATGTAATAATGTAATAACTTTAAAAACATGTAGGAAAGCACAAGTTGACAATATTAAATCATTGTAGAAAATTCGCTCTTAAGTTTTGGACTAAAACGAATACTTCTCTATCATTCTTAATCCTATTTCTGGTACTTGAATGCTTCTTGGTTTACTGGGTAGTGTTCTGGAAACGTTACAAAAACGTTACATTTGGAAAGTTTATGTGCGGTTACAATAACTGTACTGAAACTTGTGAGACTTTCTGTTTTATTTCAGCAACGTTGCCTTTATTACTTCTACGTGAGTTCGGAATGTCACATTCATATACTTTTGAATACCACACATACGTATATCCCGACACGGTGAAGGTCCTATCACGGAAACGTTACATTTGAAACGAATATGTGTGGTTACGATAATGACACTAAAACCTTTCCAGGTTTTAAGAAATTGGCATCGCTATATAGCAAAAGCCAAATCTACTTTTCACTATTTTACAATGTACAAGAAATAATTTCTGTGCAACGTCATCAAGAAAATTTCATCAGTAACCTAAACCTTGCAGAAACATGGAGTCCGTAACATTTTCAAAAAAGTTACATTGTAATCTCCTCGCGAAAGCGTGAAAACTTCTTGTGCAAGTTGTAACGTTGCAGATGTCATTTTAAAGAAACGTTCAGCTGTGAGTTTGTAACATACATTCCCGAAACGTTTCATAAAGTAACACAGTAAAATTTCTGGTATGTTCGTTTTTGCGGCATAGTAATTTTGAAACGTTTCAGGAACATGGAGTATGCGTTCGCGAGATGTTTAATTTATTCCATATCACACAGTGGGCCTTTTTAGACAAAATAATGTAACATTTCAGGAAGATTACATGTTTAGTGGGTATAAATCAGTATAATCTTTTTCGTTTTTAAATCAGTTTTTACTTGATTTTTTTTTTAATAAATAACATATTTATTATTATACATATATTTATAAATAATAATAATTTAATTTTAATTGAAGTATTTTTTTTTTGTAATCTCAATGACGTTACATGTCAGAGAATCAAAAATTACATGCAATTTATAATTAGAGAGAATATTTTCAGTGAATTTGTTGCTATCAATGTAAATAAACACAGAAAAATGTCACTTTTTACACGATAAAATCATTATTAAAAATTCAAAATGACGGTCAGAATTTGGCGCCCAAAAATTGTAATGTAACTGTATTTTCAAAATTTGAGTTCAAATTCGTAACGACTACAGTGACCATAAAACCAATTGGAGGATTTAAATTTAAAATGACGATTCATCGATGTATCTGAAAATACTTTTGCGCACTTATATAACGTTTTGCATGATACTATTATAGTATTTTAGTTTTTGATGTTGTATTAATTACTAATGTAATCTCAGATTTCCCGCCATGTTGGATTTATTATATTTTCAATTTTGAAAAACTGACGTTATGAATGCATTTATATATTCGAATCCATTTTCGATTCGTGGGATTGAATCGTTCAGAAAATTCCACGTTGTGAAACAGCGGTAATGAAGCCTCCTGAAGTAAAATCACAAAGGTTATTATTTATGTCTTAATGCGACGGCTGTAATCGAAGAATTTTAGTATTGAACTTCGAGAAGAGTCACGTTACTTTAATATGAGTTTTATTTTATGATTACTTATAACTTCAATAATTTGGCCGTTCACATTGATCATCGTGATTAATAGAAACATCCTTCATAATATAATCACGATTGATCAATATAATCACCCAATATCACGTTATCACTTCCCTAAAAGTCCTCAATAACTCTGTTTCTTCCTTTACAGTTGGATTTTTACAACATCATAGACAATTTCGATTTGGATTGATCTTAACTGGTTAGCAGATCGGTCTTCAAGGTATGGCGATGAATTAAATTCTATCATGACACAATCGACGCTATCGTCAACTATCACAAAATGTTCAATCCTATGCATTATCAGTTTCCATCGAGTTTGATTCCTGAGCAAAAGATTAGATTATCCCTTCCCTTGCATTCATTTCCCTTAATAAAACAAAGAAAGATGTCGCAATGACGTAGTCTTAAGTAAAGATGTTGTTCTTAATGTCCAATAGTCTAGTTTCAGGCGTTCAATACCTGCTCACGATTTCGACCGGACTCCGATAAGGTTTTCATGAGATAAAAGAAAACATTTCAAAGGAATCTTAAAGGATCGTTTCACCCTTATCCTCCTTGCATTTCAATCCGACGATCGATTCAACGCTGAACAGAATCCCGGGTGTTCCTTCCTACGCGTCACCTACTCGGCTCAAAACGTGTGATCTCGAAATAATATAGGCTGATTTTATCATTGCGTCACTTTGTCATTCTAAAATATTGAGATGTTGCCACCTAAACATATATTCTAATGAAAAGCAAACAACGTAACGTTTCGCATGTTGGCCGGGCGTTTATCGTGCAGTTAAGGGAGGCGCAGGAAACAGATGCTCCTGGCCTTGAGACGGGAGATCATTATGAAGAGATTAAGGAAGACCGCCAATTAAATTTCGGGTGCAACTTTGCAGAGTCGATGCCGTGCTATACTGCAAATTACGGCGTGTCGCATCGTGTCGTATACGAATTCGTCGTACTCCTGGGAGTAGACGACATAACCGCCGATCAATGAGATACGATCTCATTGCTGCGGATCGCATGCTTGCTTACAAAAAAAAAAAAAAAGAAAATAAAATAAAATAAAAAAGAGATATCGCACATTCCTCCTTCCACCCGTGACTGTTTTTCACTCTCTTCTTGAATATGCGAGTAAATTACGGCGAACCGTTATAACGTTTCGTGCGCCGCTTGTACATATATATATATACCAAACTCGCACCGACGCGACGCATCGGCATCGCGATCCTATCGTCTCTCGTTCGATCAGCCCGATGCGGCGCTTTTCTGTCAAATTACTCTTATCTGCCTCGATTCGTATTATTATCACGTATCGGCCCTCGTAATTACAGTAATCCGAAATCCTCTATCGAAATTCAATATTGCCCGTATTTCTTGCCCAGTTTATTTCACATTTACATTCCATATTTTATACGTTTGCGGCGATTTTCGCCCGAAAAGTGTCGCGCTATCACTGGCTGATTACGACGTTGAAAGATGCCGTTCATCTCTTCAATGTCATACATTAAATTCATATCGAGTGCCGACATCGATACCTCTTTGAAAGCTGTCATTATTTTTGACGTGCATAATATATATACGAAAAGGAGCAATGGTACATCTCTGAAATAAGTCGTGACGTGCTTCCGAAATGTGCATTACTGAAGGTGCATGACCAGAAAATGAAAATGGATTGGCGGAGTATAAGTTGAAAGGTTGAATCTTTATTAATTCGCATCGAAAAAGATTCCAAATATGTATTCATTTCTATCCGGTCTAATTCCTTTTAGAAATTGAATCTAACCTTAAAATGGATCTGACCTCAGAATTCATTCCACCTTTAGGACAACCTTCAACAATTTCAATAGGGCTGAAAATGAAAGGGCCAATACTTCCAATGTCAACATTCTTTCTCGAAAATTTCATGAAAACCGTATTAAAGACATTATTTTAGCGCGACATAGCCGGCACGTTTACAATTATACGAATTATTAGATTTACTTCCGTTGACACAAGCATGTAGCCGTCGGCACATGTATAGGGTCGGGCGTGCTCGTGCGAATCTGAGCGTATATAGCAGTAAAGCGGATGCTAAAGTCAGGTTTGGCTTGGGGTTCGTATATAGCGATGCTGGTTATTTAATCTTTAATCCGGCGGTACTCGAGGGTGACTCTGTCACCGATACCCTATTTCTCCACAGTGAGACGGAGTATAATCGCCGTTATCCTCCCTCCGTACGATTCCTAAGGGTTTGTTAACGTCGAGCAGCGGGGGTCAATTCGGATACTCACCGCAGGTCCCCGCAGATTTGACGTTTGACATTATCCAAAAATCTTTCATTTGAAAATAAGATCGAGTAATAATTACCCGCAATGCAGACGACGTGCGTTCGTTAATGCGACTCAATCAAAACTTGTTATAAAAAAAAAAAAAATAAAATAAAAAAAATAAAATAACAAGATGGACCGCGATCTCCTTTGCTTTTTCTTATATACTGAGAGATTTTTTTTTTTCGAATAATTTAAGGAAAATCGAGGTTCAATTGTCCGTGAAATATTAATAAAATGTAGGAATTGAAGAATGAAAAGTTGCAATGTAGGTGATTGTATATAAAAAATAATACGTTACAGTATACAAATAGTCTAGAAAAAAGTTAGTGTCAGATAAAACGTTTTTCAAAAATGTTGGCAATAATTAATTTCGTAAATATCATAAAGTAACAATTATGCAACCTCTCTGGTAGAAATTGTAAGAATTTTTGTTGGATTAAAACTAATTTTTAGGCAAATATGTTGGTTAAAGATGTATACAACAAAAATGTCTAAAAAATGCCCAATAATTATTGTATAACATTAAGCAAAACATATATTAAATAAAAAAATCTTACAAATTTATCAAATTGTCATACATGAAAAATAGACATAAAATATACAAAAAATGGACATGAAACTTTTATTTAAATTGTATACGCATATTTGTTGTCTTGTAATTATACAAGAAAAATGTTTTAAACTTATTAGTTGTCAACTCAAGAAATTTTAGACATAACCTGTAAATAATTTAATATACACCGAACGTGAACAAATGTAAACAGTGTCACTTTCAAATTTTTCGTTTTCAAAGATTTTTAATTATTTCTCTTTTTTTTTACTCATTATGAATTCATCAAAGGAGTACGTAAAAAACACAGAGAAATAACAAAATATAAACAAAGATTGCATTTGATGCTTATTGTTTCCACGACTACAATGGCCGGTGAAGGAAAATGTGAAAATGCAGAATTACTCAAATCTAATGAGGATTTTTCTACGAAAGTTGTAAGCGATAACTTATAATCAAATTTCAAATTCATACTTTATATGCGGTATTAATAATTTGTTCTTTTACAGCGTAAAATTCTAAATACATGCATTGATAACATATTAAGGTTAGGTTAACATATTAAGGATGTTTTTTACAAAATCATTGGCTTTGCAATTTACGACCCAACGAAAAGTAAAAGATAAGCATCTGTTGCAAATTTATGGGAATTGCAATACAAATACCGGGGTTCATTGGAAAATGAAAATTCGATTATTACAACTAATGCAAACAAAAAAAAATTTATGTAAGCAATATCTTGCATATTAGACAGAGTTATTAAACTTTCAGAAATTAGATTTCGACATAAAAATTTTAAGATTGTTGAAAATATTTTATTACAAAATGGTTATCCACTTCAACTTATCAATGAATGTTTATAGTAGTTAAGTGTATAATAGTTCAATAAGGAATACATGCAGTCAACAAACGGAAATTATAAAAACATCGTTTGTGCCTTATGTGGAAGGTATAACTGAACAATTACAGAGGAGAATGAAGAACGAGAATATACGGAATTGAAAGTAGAATTAATTTTACTTTAGAACAAGAAAACAACAACAGCATTTCCTTCTTAGATTTATTGGTGATCAGAAAAAACAATGGATTTAATGATACCGATTGGTACCATAAAAAAATGTGGTCCAGAAAATTTTTACATTTTATATCTGAGCATCCGATTAATTATAAGATCGGAGTAATTATTGGGCTTATTGATCACGCCATTAAACTTGCTGAAGTTAGATTCCGGAAATAGAACCTAAAAATTGTTAAAAATGTTCTTTTAGAAAATGGTTACCTGAATGATCTAATTTTTAATTGCATCAAAACAAGAGTTCATCAAATTTACAACACACCGGATATCAATAGAAATACCAACCATAACTACAATAATAATATTATAAAAACCACATCTATATCCCTTACGTTAAAGATTTATCAGAAAAGATTTCAAAACGTTTAAGACAAGAAAACATTCGATCTATATAATCTACCAAATTCCATGTATGAATTGTGAAAAAGTTTACATCGGACAAACCGGAAGACTATACTAGAAACCAGATTGAAAGAACACCAGACAAACATATATGGACCGGAAGATAAATATACGGGATTAACTGTACACCATATAAACACCTCTCATATTTTTGATTACAAAAACATAAAAATATTAGCAACGGAACAAAATATTAAAAAAAGAAAAGAAATTTAAAACTTTTTCATTAAAAGTTCCAAACAAACAGTTAATATATATAAGATTTGAGCAATCAAATTTACCACCGGTATACGAAGCCATTATATAACATAAATATTATGAATTATAGTCTAAGTGGCCTTTAAACACAAATTATTATCATCATTTCCCCGTTATCTACAAAATTGAATACAATTTATTAATATTTAAAGACTTGTAATATTATGAATGGCAATAGTTTGTTCTTTCTATAAAAAAGTGTTGTGTAGTTTATTTATAAGACGTATGTACTGTTTAATTTACATTATTAATTTAATTTATTGTTATAAATTCATACATCTATAATTTAAACTTTTACACGTATAGAATTATCGGCTGTATGAAGAAATAAAATGCATCTACAATAAATTCTGAAGAGGGCCAACATCATGGCCGGAACGTATTAAGTGTTAATTAATTATTCAAGTCCAGAGACCGTACCACCAATACTAATTATTAAAAAATTACAAAAATAGCGGTCAAGAAATTTTTAAAATATGCGTCAGTATAATCATAACCAAACGAGAATATACGTTTAGTTTCTGAAACTATATTTAAATTATTTTATCAAAAATTATAAAAATACCACGGTAAATATTAGATTTGAAACTTCTATATTACCGGAGACATATGACATTTTGTTTTGATAATAAAGAAAACTATAACTATCCTAAATCGTAACATTAGTCCATTATTTTCAATATAGAGTGAATCCGCGGTAAATTCGTTTCCTATATATATTATGTAACTAGATGGTGCTAATTGTAAGAACTATTTAGTCCCAAACTCCTTCCCGCACACCTTTCGATTATTTTATAAGATGTCGCATTATAAAACATGTTTGATGCTTAGGCGGGAGGGTGGAGTTATTATATAGAGGAACCTCCATCGTTACCTCTTAAATCTTCTAAAATAATTGAGATACGTAATTCCAATATGTCTTTCTTTTTAACCAATTTCAATTATTCTGAAGAGGGTCTCAAATTAGAATGGACCAGAAACGTTAAATTAATTTTGATTTTAATATATTAAATTCCAGTTTTTTATTTTTATTAGTATATAGTTACCATTTGAAACGAGAAACCTTTAAATTAATATTAATGTCTTGCATATACATGTACTTGCGTTTCCTTGGAGGTTAAAACAAATTTAAGAAAAATTGAGAAACCATTCTTCTTTTGTATTCTCCAAGTTTCTTCTATAATATATTGCGACAACGATTGTAAATTTATATGTAACAAATAGATAGACGTTTAACATGGATATTATATTCGTGCGTTTGTATGCGCGGTTATTTACAATAATGAGAATAATTAGTAACTCGTTAAACATGTAACATTTCTGAAACGTTACATTACATCCGTTTGTTAATAAAAAAATGCAAAGTTACATAGTAACTGTACATTATTGTAGCACGTAATAAATTAAAAGTCTCGAAAAAGTTTACAATAAGAAATCGTACATTGCAACGTTTTATAAAACTGAGATCCGCAAAAAAAAAAAATGGGACGACCGTGACAGGACTCGAACCTGCAATCTTCGGATTCGAAGTCCGACGCCTTATCCATTAGGCCACACGGTCTTGTCTCCATACTCTACTACGGAATAGTCTAAAGCCTTGACGGGACCCGCGCAGATACTAATAGAGAATTCACGTCAGAATACGAATGAAAATTAATTTGAACGACTAAAATTTCAATATTTATTAAATTTGACACTTCACAAGAAGGTATAATGTAATTTTTTTTCTGTAAATTTTGCAATGATTCAACATTATTGTACCGCAAAAAAAAACGTTTTTTTATATGTTTCTGCAAGGTTTCAAAATAACTATGACGCACTTTTAGGTTACTAATGTAATGGAGAATATGACGTTTGAAAGAACTTATTTTTTGTACATTGTGAAAAGTCGAAATTAAGCGCTAGGTGGCCTAAAAAGTCAAAAGTGACATCGCGTTAGATCCAGCGATATACTTATGCTAATTTCTTAATTAAGTGAACACTTATTGATGTGGAGAGAAAATAGGCATTACGATTTTTTATCAGCATTGTATGACTTTCCTACTTCTTTTTGTTGTAAAAAGATAATGTGTAAAAATATTATAGTCATATATAATATTACCTAATACAATGTTAATTCTCTGTAGAATGAATTAGAATCGCACATAGAGGTTTTAGTGTAGTTATTGTAATCATACAGCTATACAGTTAAAATGTAACGTTACAGAAACGTTTATGAACAAAAAATTGGAACGTTGCCATTGGCATGAAACGTTACAATGACTTGTTATTACAAACGTTGTAACCCGAGATATTTAATTCATTTCATGCTGTGGTAAAACAGAACATGTATCTGTTGCTACGTGACTTTATATTTTTATTAACAAATGAGTATAATGCAACGTTTCAGGAACGTTACATGTTTAACCCTTTGCGACATAGTGGTAACCCAGATTACCACCTTTTTCAATGACGATTTTGCTTTATATAATTATAAAATCAGAATCTTGTTCATATGACATAGTAATTACTGAATGTAAAAAAAAGTCAAATGTACCTATAATGTAAATTTATAAATTATTATAAATAAACAACTTTGCAAAATAACGTTTTTTTCGAAAAAATTCATTTTTGTGTACTATATTGGAGGAATTGCGACAAAACTTTGCTTACAGGGTTTTTTTGGATCGCTGATTACGAATCTGTCATCAGGTTTTAGAAATTCAAAATGGCGGATCCAATATGGCGGACAAAAAACGAATTCGTCCGCCATATTGGATCCGCCATTTTGAATTTCTAAAATCTGATGACGGATTCGTAATCAGCGACCCTAAAAATCCCTTAAGGGACATTAACTCAAAAAGTCAGGTTAAGAGAAAAATGTGTCCCGCAAAGGGTTAACGAGTTGCTATATACACCATTTGCCAAAATTTGATATACAGCAGGTCAGACTATTTCCTATTAATAAATATACGTATCAACGAACTAAATGCAAAAAACTTAATTTTTGTGGATATTTTATGGTTGTCACCATGACAATAAAACTTCATAATCGACAAAAAAATCTTCAAAAAAAAAAAAAAAAAAAAAAAAAAAAAAAAAAAAAACCCAAAAAAAAAAAAAAAAAAAAAAAAAAAAAAAAAAAATAAACGTTTGTTTGATAAGTCATTAATCACTCAACAACGTACTCGAGGTGAAAAAATATTTAAACAAGTAATAACGAAATTAGTGAATCCACACACAAAAGAAATGGAGTAGCCGCAGTCCCAAATCGATCCTAAAGAAACAGAGGGGCTCGCCTACACAAACAGCGGCCGGCGGCCGCTCCGTACGCCGATTTGGTTCTCAAGAGCGGGTGAATGCGATCAGGGGCAATGCGCGAGAGAAGCCTGACGCAGCAGTTGATGCCTTGTTGACGGGATAGACTTAGCGCCAATTCGCGTACGTGCCTCTGCGTAATCCTGACACGAGGTTAGGGTTACCCTGGCGAGAGTCCGAACTATGCATACGGCCTATACGGATTCAGAGATCGTCGTCAGACGGGGAAGATCCTCGTGGTCCATCCATCTAGTGGGGCAGGGGTGCGTGCGGCACGTGCCGGCTTCCCGATCTCTGTGGGATCATTTAGGAAGGGCGTCGCGTCGAGTCAAACCTTCCACGTATAGTTGTACGCTGCCTGGCGTGAATACCCGACGCTCGACGAATCAGTGACGTCTCAAAACGACCACCGCTCCGAGATTAACACTGAGCTCAATAACGAGTGTGACAACAATAGCCGCATGACACGTATGTTTGTGTCTTCAGAAAAAAAATATAATCTTCAAAACTCATTATTTCGTATCTATTTACCCCGTGTGTACGATTCCTTTTGTATGATTTTACGCGTAGGAAGATGGAACTCAAACTCTGTTCGAGCCATTGCTATAAGATTGTATTTGTTTGTTCGGTTCCTGGTTTGTAAACATCAGAAGGTAGTACAAACACAAGGCAGAGTGAAAAAAGGATGGAAGAAGGAGAACTTTCAAGAGGAATGGGAAGATTCGAGATACTTGCAACATAATCCCGTATGTTCTATATTGCCCATGATAATAAATTTCACGATAGCAAAAACATTACCGTTACTATACAGATATTTAAAGTAATAATAGATACAGATAGAGGCATGAAATAGATATGCGGTTTTCCCCGGATGGGGGGATCAAATTACAGTGGGCAATCGTGTTGGTGTCACCAAATAATAAGGCCATTCAGCGGGAAGCGGATCGCGTAACGAAAGACGCCCGACGTATTGTTCCATAACGGATGCAGGATATGCGAAAGCGAACGGAGAGGGTGGACGCAGACAGTGGCGGTGCGACACTTTTAGCTGTTTGGCGCACGCAGTCGGTCGGTGCATCTCAGACTCGGTCTCCGGGCACACGCATCAGGACCCCCCATGGGAACATTTCACACCGGTAACCACCGCAACCCCTGTTGGCCATCGGTGCACCCTCCCGCTTCCACTTCGTTTGTACGCGTCAAGTCGATTTAGTTAGGGATGACTTACGCCCTGATTTATAGAGATTAGAGTCTGTTTTTCTTTTTTTTTTTATTTAAGATACAAAATCATTACCTTTTATTTCGGTTTACTGGAGCAAAATCGTGCAAAAACACCGAGACTAGGGGGGCGCTGGTCTTTTTCAAGCTTGGTTTTTCCGCCTTCGTCTGCTGTAGTCATTGATATTTATAGTAGGGTTGGGTGGTCATGGTTGGGCCACGTTTTGCCCGTAACTTCCTTCGTAGGCCGAATTTGTTTGCATCTTCTCAGGGTCAGTCCTGAAGTGAAATGCTGCATGATTTACAATTTCTCTAACATCACACTCATTCACGGATTCCATTGTGGTTCTTGCATGTATCATACATTCGACATTTGAAAATATATATATATCATTGGTGGCAGCTTTCATTAAAACTACTACTTTAAATACAATACAACATTTTTCGAGACATTCGAGGCTCTTGCAAATGGCTATCATTGGACTAGGAAGCGGACGACAGCCGGAGGCGCGAAGAGACTATATACGCGCAGCAGCGGCTTTTTAACAATTGGCCCTCGTATGTCGAATGCGTTATATGCATACGCGCGTAGGTACGTATTAGCTAGCACCTCGTTCGAGCCGCCTAGTCCGAGGATTTATATATTACGCCAGAGTACGCCCTCCTCTTCGCGGGTATCTTCATCTTGGAGCTCGCGGCTCGCGAAGGGTGAAAAAAAAAGAGAAATGACGCGCGAGCAATCCTGCAGCGTCTGCAATTTGTACTTCCCTCTTTTCTCTCTACGGCTGCCTTCTAACCTTTAATTAATAAAGTGACCGGCTGCTTTCGCCTTTGCCCGGACCGCTAACGGGATGTAGACGTCATACGAGTAATTGCTTTCGAGCTAGCGACTCGGTCCGCATCGTGCTGATTTTCTTCTGACCCAAAACGTTCAGTAGCCTTCAGACGACAATATGGATGACTTAAGACAAAACAAACGTTAGGTGATTTCAACACAGCTTATAGGAGTGTTGCCGTCATTTTCGACCGAACTGTTAAGCTACAATCCCAGTCCACGGTATCCGTTCATTGCCTAACGATGATAATAGCAGGAAATGTGTTTTCAGGTTGTACGCGTGAAATGATTTGCGAAACTAGAGACGACAAATACGCCCGTTCCCGGCTTGGCAAGAAAATGTACGGCAGGTATAATTCTTAAAAGAGAAGTATGCAAAAGGGAAAATAAAGAAGGCACTCGTCGGACAAAAGCCTCGGAGTTACTCGTAATGCGGCCGACGGGGCCAGCTTGCGAATATGTAAATGCTCCGCATAAAGAAAGACCTAATCACAGAGGGAGCAGAACCATAAATCTCGGAGCTGTGTCATTCGCGAATCACAATTCAAGTTGTAATAACATCCTATCCGAGCCACCTAAGCTGTTATTTAGATACATTTTTGCCCGGGGCCATCACACTTCTCCCGTGCAAGAACTATCCGGTCGGTTTTGCGAACGCCGCGCCGCCCTGAGCCAGAAAGCAGAAAACGACAATCCTTCGTATATATATGCGCTTTCGCTCCGCTCTATTTTACGGGGCACTTTTTAATGGGGCATCGACAATTATCATTTCCATTGCACGCTACTTAATGGACGGCCGAGAAAGCCTGCTCTTTATGCGCGGTGCGCAGTTGCGAGATTTATCGAAGTCTTCGGAATACAGTGTGCAACAATCTGTCGATTACACGTTGCTCCCGGGCGATGTCGAATTCTTAAAACAATTTGCATTTCTCTGATTCGTTTATCTTCGATCTAAGGCGGGCGAAAATAACTACTTTTCCTTTTAAGAGAATATTACCTTTAACGGGATTAAAATGTACTTCCTTATGATGTACGTGCCCTGGTCACGCTAGTAATTACACTCTTTCCGCCCTTGCCTCCTATTTAGGTATCGTTATTTTTTTGTCTTATACATTCCTCCTGTAAATGCATGATTTCATGATGTAATGGGGGCAGAAAAAGGAGGATTTCGTACATCAGTATCCACTTTTGCCACGGTGGAGTCTTCATACTGCCACCTAAAACACGTTTATTCTGTCGGTGTAGTTTCGTTTCATAATTTGCAGTTTTTCATGTAATCGGGCTTTTTTCCTTAGAGACTACTGCCCAAGTTACTCACATGTAATAACGTCAAAATGTACGTTTTCAAAAAAAGTAAATTAACAGAAACCATCAAGCTTTATCACTTTTTCATTAAATCTCCCGTTTTTTATCTTTTCGTTTTTATTTTGGGATTTTACGAATTTTCCCACATGGGTTCTAGTCGTCATTGGAGATCCTCCGTTTCACGTAATTCTTCGATGCTGTTGTAGGGCGAAGAGAATTATGAACGACGGATTAATATTGTTCATACGGATTGGTGTGTTTAAGAAACAGAATGTGAGGGAGAAAGACACACACAGAGAGAGAAGGAGAGAGAAGGGATAGGTTCCCATAGCAGGAATGCAAAGCTTGATGTATCGATGCGTTTTGACTTTAGGAAAGCACGAGCCTCGCATAAAGTATACAGACCGCCCACCTCCGAATGGCAGGCCTAGCGTCGAGCTCTGACGGCAAAGTCACCCTAATGGTCGGATTAATTTTCGATAGTCTTGCACACGAGCTGCTCTGTTTGGTTTGACTCGCGCGAAATCTGTATTCATGAGACCTACGTACACGCGGCTGAATTAATTTTCGATTCATTTTCATTCATCGGCTTTTTTCTTCCAAGATTTTAGATGGATTGACGAATAATAGATAATAGTTTTTTAATGCCCGTCATCCTGAAAATCCGAATAAATTAATCACGCACAGTGTCCTATCGATCATGAGACCTGCTTTGTCGTGTTTAACGTATATTTTTCTTCTCTTGAGATGTCTATTCAATTTAGAATGAAATTTGCGTTCCACTGGTCACGATATAGTCGAAACCAATTAGCATTTGGCTGCTTTCGAATCGACATGTTTTCTCGAGATGCTGGTTTTGAATTTGTTCTTTCTCGTGTAAGGAATTAACACTTTTCAATTCAAGACCACATTTTTATCGTTGCTACATGAATTCACTAGATGGCTTTACCGCAAGGCTTTGGCTGCACGTTCAATGATGTAGTGAAATCAAATATTAGGTAACGTTAGGAAGCCATAGACATGTTGAAGTCGCCACATGATTATGCTACATAATATATGGCTAAATGATGAAGTTACCGCACAGTTCGATCCATGGCGTTGCTACATATGGTTTTCTTACTTGGCTATAATTTCTGACATTACTACACGGCTTCACCACATGTATTTCCACATTGCTTTACTACATGGTAAAATCACATTATCGTTCCACATATCTTTACAACATGGTACGAGGACATGATTGTGTTACCACATAGGTTTACCACCTGGTTAACCCCCATGATCGTGTTACCACGTGGCTTTACCACATGTTAAAACTACAATACTGCGCCATCGTGCGGATTTGTCGGATGGTTTAGGTCGTATTGTCATATGGATTTAGCACGTCGTTTTACCACATCGTTTTGCAGCACGGTTTCACTCCATGATTTGACTGGATTCCATTTGTCGTTTACCGCTCGAACGTTTTAATATAGTGTGGGACTTTAAAATAAAAAAGAATGATGTCGGGACTAACTGTACGCCATAAATCGTCACTCAAGAATACGCACAGAATTATTTTGCACATCGAGAGAGTTCCTAAACGCGGAAGAAAATAATACACGCGAAGCTGAAGAAAGAGCTGGTACTTGGAAAGTTTTGCTTTGGAACCTCATTAATTATAGGACGGATCTTATTTGTTAAACCGTTTGTTCGGTATGAGAGACAAGCACCACATAGACCTCGTATAACAATAGTAATGACAGTCGTGTTCCACGTGGGATCACCGAGTTGAATCAACGTGAGCACACACGAGACTAAATGAGCCAGCAGTCGCTTCCAATGTATCACTGATACGATCGTCGATTCTCGGATCTTTTTCATTTGAAATAATGGGAGCCCCTCTCGGCCGATGGGTGTCGCATGATTGAATGGTTTGTTGCAACCAGATCGCCTATCGATTGACGGTTCCATTTCGAGTCCGTCGCGTTTCGAGCTTCTTTGACGATCCCTTTCGAAGAGAACGAGACGGGCACGGGTTGCTCGAGGATGGTTAAAGAGAAAAGGAATGCGTGAAAAAGGAAAGAAAGGTGAAACAAGAAATCGAAGGAGGTTTATTCGTCCACACTGTCTAGGGGCTGAAGCCGAGCGAGAGATCATATACGCGAGATACGTCGATCCCACGAAGGCAGTGGCTTGTCAGTGTCCTGTCGCTTACAACTTCAATATAATGAATAATGATATTGAGATATTCTATGCTCCTTTCAGAAGTCAGACTCTTTAGCTATTAGTTCGAATCGGAGGGACTTTGTCCCCCCGCGCCCTCTCTTCTGATTGCCACCCAACCTAACCTACCGCACTCTCGCGAACTTTGAAAAAGGTTTAATGACATTCACTTTTTTGGATATAATGTCATGTACATAATGTGATATGTACTTTTATATATAATATGGTAAGTGCTATGTACTAATCTTGTTACATTCGTATGAATGTTTGTACTGCGATATTAATCAAATATGGACGTCTTGATTATTTCCACGCACCTGCCTCGAAAACCCCCAAAGCAATAAATGCTTCTACAGAAGGCATTCTTGATTTCTGTGGTCGTATTCAAAAATATTTGAAAATAAACAATTTATGTACTAATGAGGTATGAAAAAGAGGTTTTCCCTTAAGAAAAATCGATTTTTCAAATGTAGTAGAATATTGATGTATATTGGATGAGTCCGAATTCATAAAAAAGACCCCATTGAAAGGTTTTGTGTCACGTTGAATTTATTATTATTACTTTTATTATTATTATTATTATTATTATTATTATTATTACTTTATTATAACTTTTTTTTTTGAAATCATTTGGAAAATATCAAATGATCGTATCAAAAATGCACGAAGTATGTTGCAAGCAATGGAACTTTCATGAAAATTCGAAAAAAAAATAAGTTGCATCTAACAATGATAATCTGCAATCTGTTCGGCGGAAAGTCCATGAAGTGAAAAACCTTAACTATAAAATAATCGATAAATTATTAAAATTTATCTTGATTAAGATATATAAGAAAGACTAATTGCAAAATTTACGATACCACCGGGGTAATTACGGTTTTAATTGTTCGCATCTTCATTATTTCAATTAAAGTTCTGCCTGAAAATCTAATTATCCGTCTGGAATTTCAGTAACAATTTTTTAATTCAATTATATGTATAGTAATGCCTTCGGCAGTATAGTAATTGCTTTGTTGCCTATATATATCCGATGAGGAATCGCGATTTTGCGGATGTGTGTAATAAGATGTGTGAAACATTACTTATGAATAAATCCGCGTTCTTTATTCGATGCAGGACTCCATTTAGTTGCGGATTCGCAAATCTGATATAATATAAATTCGAAAGTTACCGTGAAAACTGCTAAGAGATAAATCCTGCGAATAATTGTTTTATTGTCCGGTTGTATTCTTACCTTTCCACAGGTTCGTTTTCGGATCTGTCGTCGTTGCGATTTCTCTTTCACTTTTACCTATAGGCCACTCGATCATGAATATTTATAAATTGTTTTTGACAAACGGAGATTTTGATCAATTCGTGACATTTCACATGATGCATAAAAGATATATTGTTATTTTGTTGTGACTATATTCATGTTTTAAATTGATAGAAATGCAGAAATGAATCATTCGCTGAATTTTAAGACGTTTTTATGATGAATCCTTGACTAAATCAATTTAAATAAATTAATAAATTAATTAGAGCCCAAACAAGAGTGAAACATCGCTTTTAAAATAGTGAAAAATTCAAGATTTTGAAACATTGGCTTCATTTTTACCCTGAGTAGTTTAGAGGGCATTTATTAATCTAATCAAAATTATAATATTATTAATTAATTAAACTAGTTTACAAGATGAAAAACACCATATTTTTTTTATGTATTTTGGACCAATAAAATAAAAAATCACACACAAACAAATTGTTTATTTTCAATTATTTTATGTCGTTTTCCATCCATGTCTTATTGTATATATATTTTTTCTTTATTGTACTGGTTTGCGAATGAGAAAAGTTGTACATTCAATTTCAATTTCAATTTCAATTTCAGTTTTAAAAGATGCAAATATGTAGATTAAAATTAATTTTTGGATTTTTTCCTGTAAAACCTTGATGACGTAAGTGACGTAAGTACGAATGAAAGATTTCACCAATAACTCAAAACAGCGCTACGAAGGATTTTAAAAAATCAAGTAAAAACTGACTGAATAAACGGACAAAATCATACTGACCTATGCTCGCTAAACATGTAACATTCCTGAAATATTACGCTATATATCCATTTGTTAATACGAAAGTATAACGTTACATAGAAGCGGTACATTATTATATCTGAAATGTTCCACCGCGACACGGGAACATTTATAAGTCATTGTAACGTATTTCATAAAAATAGCATCAACTACGTTACAATTCGTCAAGGGAAGTTCACACTTTACAAGAAGGTGACGTTATGATCTTTCAAATATTTCGCACTTTATGTTCCTGAAAGGTTTCAAAATTACTATGCCGAAAGAAAAAAGATACATACCAGAAATGTGACTTAATTTATAAAACGTTTTACCAAACACGTTTCGGTAATGTAAATATAATACAATCTCAGAGGAACGTTTCTTAAAAATGGCACATCCACGTTACAATTTGCACAAGAAAGTTTCGAAAATTCGTAAGTGGATAATTATGTTTTTACGAAAATTTAAGAACTTCGTGTTTGTGCAAGATTTCAATACAAAATGGCGGACATCAGTCTAACATGTTAAAGAAATTACGCGGAACACTTCACACTGTGTTTAATATCACGAAAATATCACAGAAATGTTACACAAATATTCCAGAAATATTGCAATTTAATATCACAGTAATATTACAAACTGTTTCAGAGTTTCAGGAGCCGTTAATCCAAATTTAGTGTTAAGAAACGATTGTCGACCATTAATTTTACTTCGCCTGACGCAAGGCGGGCGAAGTATTGAATTCACCAACAAAAATTTTTCCGATTCTTCGATTTTGGGAATTTTTTGGTGGAAATCTAT